>WMED01013596.1:3381-14349 GCA_019650415.1 Pipa parva | reverse complement strand
CTGGCGCAGTCGCCCGAACTGTTCGCACTACTTCGGACAATGGTGAATTCCCCTCTTAGTTCGACTTTAAGACAGGGATGGATATTGAGTAGCTGGCCTGAGTAGCTGAGCTGAGTAGCAGGCCTGAAATTTTCTGGGTCAGAAATTCAATTTCTTCTATAAACAATTTTGAATTTTATTTGGTACAGCCCTTCAATGTATGAGGTACATTAGGTAATAATATAGGCATCAGAATTATCCCTATTGAAACCCTGGGCTTGCAGCTAGTATCTATATAATTTGGATATTGTTGTGGCTGTGTGTTTCTTTGCTTCTCTGGTTTATGTATGTATGCGTAATTTTATTTATAAAGAGCCACAAATTTATGCAGTGCTGTACAATTCAGTAATACAAATATAATACAGACATGGGTAAAGTGCATTACACAATACAAGTATCATATCAAAAGGATACTTCAATTTAAGTGCCAGGTTGCTTTTAACACAAGAGGTTGGAGGTCCCTACCCTGTAGAACTTACAATCTAAATGGGAGGGAAGACTTACATACACAGACAGAGGGGTAATAAGAGCTGTAACAGTTTGTTGAAGCACTGGTCAATTAATACAAATACTAAGCATAAATAACTAAGAAAGGATAAAATATATATATACATAAAAATCAGTGATAAATATCAGTGCTAGTGCTCCAAAAGGTAGGACTACAGTTTGGTTTTAAAAGTGTAGAATGTTCCTGGTGAAGATAAAGGAGTATAGAATTCCAGATGTGTGAGGCAGAAAGAGAAAAAGGTTTAAGACAAGAAAGGGCAGTATTGATGTGTGGTATGCAAAGCTGGTTACTTTGGGAGGAGTGCAGTTGACATCGAGGAATGTACAGGCATACGAGAGAGGAAATGCAGGGAGGGGCAACAGAGTGAAGTGCCTTAAATGTCAAAAGGAGAACACTGTAAATAATTGGTTTGCTTACAGGGAGCCATGGATTAGAGAGAGATTGGGAGATAGGATGTCACTTCTGGGAAGAGAGGGAGAAATTTCTGTCAGCTGAATTTAGAATAGACTGGAGCAGGGAGAGGTGGGAAGCTGTAAGGCCAGATAGAAGAACATTGCAGTAGTCCAAGCGGGATAGGATGAGAGCATGAATGAAGGTGTTATCAGTGAAGCAAGAGAGAAAGGGGCGTATCTTGGCAATGTTGCAAAGGAAAAATCTACAGGTTTTAGCAGTGGTAGAGATGTGTTTAGAGAATGAAAGAGAAGAGTCAAAAGCCACCCCAAGACAACATACAGAAGCTACAGGGTTGATGATTGCACCATCAACTAGAATAGAAAAGGTGGGAGCGGGTCCAGGTTTGGGTGGAAAAATAATCAATTCTGTTTTAGCAAAAATTAATTTGAGCCATGCATGAGGAGATTGCCAGGAGACAACTAGAAATTTCAATCTGTATTTCAGGTGTTAGCACAGGAGCAGATAAGTAAATTTGAGTATCATCTGCATACAAGTCATGCTGAAGACAAACAGAATTGATGATATCACCCAAGGAAAGAGTGTACAGGAAGAACAGGAGGGGGGCAAGGATGGACCTTTGGGGTATTTCCACCCTAAGTGGGACAGGAGCATGGGAGACAAAAAAGAAATGATGAGAAAGATAGGAAGCCAGACAAAATGCAGCTTTATTATGGACCCCAAGGGCATGGGGAATTTGAATAAGAAGGGAGTGATCGACAGTGTTAAATGCAGAAGATAGGTTTAGAAGAATTAGAACAGAAAAGTGACCGGCACAAGGGCAGAATCACAGAACTTAATTAAAGAAGAAGGCAAGGGGCCAAGCAAGCATGTAGTGACATGGGAGGATGAGACTGGGTAGCAGGAGGAAAAAGAATTCAGAAACTCAGATGGGGTTATAGGTACAATAATGTAGAATAATGTCCATGTTGTTGGGAGGAATAGCAATCTGGCTGCGGATATTATCAATTTTATTTCTAAAGAAGTTGGCAAAATCTTGTGAGGAGTGTGGGGGAGTTTGAATGCCTGATGGCAAGGGACGGCAAGGGACGTAGAAGGGTGTTGAAAATGGAAAATAGTCAATGGGAATTTGATTTATTCTAGCTAATAAGAGTTCTGTAATAGGATTGTTTGGCTAGGGAGAGAGAGGAGTTAAGGCATGAAAGCAAAAACCTATAATGCAGAAAGTCTGCCTGGGAATGGGATTTCCTCCATACATTCTGCACACTGCCTGCAGGATCTATTAATATGCATTTCTGCATTCAACCAGAGGCTAGGATTATTAATACAAATCGGTTTAGGCTGCAGGGGGGCAAATGAGTCAATAGTAGTAGATAAAATGGTTTTATAGGAAGTAACTAGCACATCAGGATCAGAGGACTGCACAGATGTGGATAGGCTGGAGGACAGAGAAGTAGCAAAGGCTTGCCGATCAATGGCATGTGTGTTACAAATAAACATTTTAGGGGGAGGAAGGATAAGAGTGTATGAGATAAAAAAGTTAAGAAGGGGGTGATCTGAGGGAGGGAATGGACTGATATTAAGAGCAGAGAGAGGAGCACTTTTTTTGTAAAAACCAGATCTAGAATGTGACCATCCTTATGGGTGCTAGAGTTCATCCACTAGTGAAGGTCAAAAGAGGAAGTTAGGTGTAGAAACTGAGAAGGACAGGATAGAGAGGGGTTAAAAGATAAAGTATGTGGAAAAAGGTGTTAAACTTTGATTGTATTGGGTATTTGGAGGAGGAGGAGGGAGATGAACTATTCTGCAGGAAAGAGATGAGTGTATAGGGGATAGACTGGAGCAGTGATGTATGAAGAAATGTGTACAGAATATGGTAGATCAGGTGGGAGGTTTAAAGAATGGATAAGTTTAGGGAGCAAACAACACACAAATATAACAGACAGGTAGGGAGTAAATACAGTGTTGGAAAAACTAAGTTGGAATTTAAAACTCATTGCTTATCTCCTTTACCTTTGCTTGCTGCTCCTGTGCCATATGACCCCATTCTGTCTGCCTATGAATTTTTCTATTTACCTTTTGCTTCAACACTCTCCTATATGGATGATACCCATGTTAAGTGTATCACTACAGTAATAGAATATGTGGTTGTTTTGGCTATGCAGGGACCGGATTAGGATCTATGCATGAAGGTGTGGAGCTGTACAGTGGGGAAAAAAGTATTTAGTCAGTCACCAATAGTGCAAGTTCCACCACTTAAAAAGATGAGAGAGGCCTGTAATTTACATCATATGTAGACCTCATCTTTTTAAGTGGTGGAACTTGCACTATTGGTGACTGACTAAATACTTTTTTTCCCCACTGTACCTTGTAGGACAATTACATTTTGGAAGGCATCCATTTAAAGAGGCTCTTTCTATTGCTTAAGGTGTTTTAGCATGATCTTTGGGATCTATTCACTATGCCATAAACTTGATTGAAGCTTTCAATGGCTTGCTACACTTTGATTCTCTACTCCTTATTCATCAGAGGATTCACATAGCGGAGAAGCAACTGCATCAGTAGCCATCTTGTGCATTGTGTGGCATAGTCAGTAGAACAGTAGAAGCCCTGCAATTATCCCCCTAACTCACCACCTGGATCTGGCAATGTAAAACTGAGAAATGCAACACAATATGCCCTGTTGAAGTTGCTAATGTGACTGATATGAATGCTTAATGAATAGGTGAATTACCTGTGTATGCTCATGTAAAGTGCTCCATAAGTCTGGGACTGCTGTAAGTTGTCAAATTAGACTTGAATTCTCACTTTTACGTGATTATTCAGCCTTTCATGCATAAACCCCTGTAACTTTAGCGTCCTGGTGTTCCTGACAGTATTATACTGAAAATGCAGTCTAATATTTGGATATTTTGGAAAATGTTCTGGTAACCTAGAAACCAATTTAGCTATATCTTTTTAGTAACTTGGAAATAATGTATGGACCCCCTCCAAACCCCCCTAGCTGTCGGAGCATTGCGGCACTCCTTTAGTCAGAGAGCCTCGACAGCCTCCTGGTTTGTCCCTCTCCTCTTCAGCTGCCGGCAGCTCTATTATAGGGCATGCAATGTCCCCATCAGTTAATGTGGTACACACAGAGCTGCACCACATATGCACATATGCGATATCATGGGCTCTGGTATCCTTAAAGGGCCAGCACCATTTAACGTGTTAGTTAGTACAGCCTCGTGGAGCACAAGGAAAGAACCCTTCTCCACAAGAGGGGTCCGCTGAGGCATACCTTACCTCAGGAAGGTACCGGAAGAAGCCCAGTACCATATCTTAAAGGGCTATATGGGCAATCATTGTATTTAAAGGGCAAGCACCCATATATACCTGCAGTCAAGTGGAATCTAGCCCCCAATAAGTCCTACTACTACTTAAAGGATCCATTACTAGTGACTAGAGCCACTTTACAGCACCAGTGCAGAGGATTCCTTTTAAAAGGAATAGGATAATAGAAAAGGATACAGTGCACCTTCAAGAGCCACAGTTCCAGCATTTATTGTGAGTACTCTGGGTTGGCATTCCTATAGGGGCAGAATGAATGTACCTATCAAAGAAGTATTTGTAACAGCGTATGTCTTACTCTCTTATCTACCTCATTTACTATACTTTGTGCTACAAGTTAAAAAAGATTGTTGGTTGAATTTGAACACTAAAGTCCCTGGTACCCATTTTTTCATGCAACATACCACACTGCATCGCTACTTATTATGCCGAATGCCGACAATCCTCCTAATCAGTGCCGAGGCTCTCTCCAGAGGGTAGAGTCTGCAAATGTAACCCATGTTCTACTACTAGCCTGAGTGGTAAAGCTGCTGTATAAACCCAGCAACTGCTATATTTAGCAACAGCGTTATAATAACAAATACTGTACGTTACTTGTTACATTTTCAGTAACATTGTCCTGTATGCTCATTTTGCAGAGTGCAATGATTTGTTTATTTTTAGGAGACAAACCACCAAATGACTATTAAAATTATAATGAAATGTCTTTTAAATAATCATAAGTATTCTGGGTTATGGTTCTGTAGTCATTATAATTTGGAGTGAGGGTATAAAATATCATGTGGATTAAAAACGAATAGCAAGAGGATTAAGAGATTAGAGGGAAAGCAGAAACACAGCACATACTTATTTCTTATTGCATCTATTTATTTTCATTCTTTTTACAGGATCTTTAAAAAATCATGAGGTTTCATTTTCCTGGTCTGTTTGTTCTAAAGAATCATCTCATGAAATATTGCAGCTGATCTTTGGAGAGAATCCTTGGAGATTTGGCCTCATTCACCTACAGACATAAATTATACAATTGTCAACATGTTCCACAATCCACAGCCTAAAGTAACAATGCGTTCCATTTACTTCTATTTACACTTTATTAAAACTTGATTGCATCTGCTAACAAATAACAGTCAATTTAATTTATTTTAAAAAAGATTTTCTTAATTAAATTCAGAAGAACCAGCTTTTTAAATGGTGAACAGTGCATTGTCTCAGTTTTTATATCCCTTAATCTTTGCATGTAAGATTATTTACTGTCTGTATAACAGTGCAGTTTTTTGCATTCTTTTTGGTGTAAAGTACAATTGTTCATCCTCAGTGGAGGACCCTCAGATCTCTGGTGCAGCTAATACTGCTCCCTATGTAAGTATGTCCCTGCCTCACAGTAGCCTATTACTCCCACCACCCCATGCAGACCTCAAGTAGCATACCAGCAATGCTACCCATCTTACAATCAATATAATTCTACACACAGCTCCCTACATACTAGGATAGTCACATGCTTATTTGGAAGGGGGAACAGTGCAAATACATAGGTCCCTGGGACCCGCACACCTGATGCCAGGGGGATCGGGGGTGGTGTGGGGATCCTAGGGACCCCTGCTAGCTGGGGTTTAATTAGTTTGCACTAATTATTTCCATAGCACTAGTATTACAGTATAACTACTACACAACTAATAATAACTGCTTACTTGCTGATTAATGATTTAAATAGTGCTGGATGGGGGCTGATACTAGGAGGGATCAGGGGGATGTGTGGGGTTGGTTTGGGAGGTGTGGGGGTCCTGTGGACTCCCAGTGTATCATCAGGTATTGCTGCAGCACTAAGTCTAACATTCCATGCTTTAGTTAGGAGGGAATGTGCATCCAAGAGATCTGACAGAGGGATGGAAGGAGGAGTTTTTGGGTTATGGAAATAGACTTTGAGTGGCAGGTCCTAACCAAAATGGCAGCTTCCATATCTTGAAATCAGGACACCCTTACAGTAAGACCTATTTAATAATCTTAAGGTTTTTTTTAAAATTGACTTTATTATTTACATTATTCATTAATGTAATTTACTTTACTATGACTATTGCAAGGTGACAGGTGCACTTTAAAGTGTGGATTTTCTTGCACTCTGACAGCTAGACTAGACTAAAGTTTGATCTCTTATTGGCATATTCTCTGCATTATGCTTACTTTATTTTGATCTTCAGTGGAGATCTTATTGGTAGCCCTTTAAGGTTTACTAAGAAAACTTCCTGGTGGAATGGGGAAGCAAAAAAATTGATTGAACTTACCTCACCCCCACACACACACACAAGCATTATAAAATGTACCTTGGATATGTCATTACGGATGGTCATTCATTTAGTAACATAGTAACATACAAACCGGATTCCAAAAAAGTTGGGACACTAAACAAATTGTGAATAAAAACTAAATGCAATGATGTGGAGATGGCAAATGTCAATATTTTATTTGTAATAGAACATAGATGACACATCAAAAGTTTAATCTGAGTAAATGTAACATTTAAAAGGAAAAATTTGTTTATTCAAAATTTCACAGTGTCAACAAATCCCAAAAAAGTTGGGACAAGTAGCAATAAGTGGCTGGAAAAAGGAAATTCAGCATATAACGAACAGCTGGAAGACCAATTAACACTAATTAGGTCAATTGATAACATGATTGGGTATAAAAAGAGCTCTCTGAAGCCAAGATGGTAAGAGGATCACCAATTCCACCATTGTTGCGCAGAAAGATAGTGCAGCAATACCAGAATTTCTAGTCTGGGTGTCGGCTAGTTTGTTTAGTTAAACTTTTTGGCATTTTGTCCAGCACCTTTCCCCCCTGCTTAGTGGGTTAGAATTGAGTTTGTTTGTTCGGTGCTTCCTGCTAACTGTTTTCGCCTCCCCTTTGGTGTCCTGCTTCGCCATACAAGGTTTCTCTCTGGGTGAGTCCCAACTGTTTGTTATTCCCTTTCTTTGTTGTGCTTGATGTTAAAGGGGAATTTGCTAAGTTATGTTAAAGGGGAATTTGCTAAGTTATGTTAAAGGGGAATTTGCTAAGTTATGTTAAAGAGGAATTTGCTAAGTTATGTTAAAGGGAAATTTTCTAAGTTATGTTAAAGGGGAATTTGCTAAGTTATGTTAAAGATGAATTTGCTAAGTTATGTTAAAGGGGAATTTGCTAAGTTCTGTTAAAGAGGAATTTGCTAAGTTCTGTTAAAGAGGAATTTGCTAAGAGGAATTTGCTAAGTTCTGTTAAAGGGTATTTGCTAAGTTATGTTAAAGGGGAATTTGTTTGGTCTTGTTCATCCTGTATTTGCAGTGTTCCATTGATAAGGTTAATTGGGTAGGAATCAGGTGAAGAAGATAATTAAGTCCTGCACATTTTGCTTAGGGTATAGTGAAGTACCCCTGAATTCTCCTGTCCCAACGGAACCCTTGCCAATCAGGACTCAGTCCCCATTTATTTTATTTTAACCCCAGCCCTTTTAAAAGTTATTTTCTGGTTAAAGACATAACTCGATTTATACAGTATCCAGCCACTGGGGTCCAGACCTCTAATCTCTTATAGTTAGTCTGACACAATCACAACATCATGGCTACGTAGGAGAAGGATCCAGGTACTGAAATGGACAGCCTACAGTCAAGATCTTACACCTATAGAGAACATTTGGCGCATCATAAAGAGGAAGGTGTGACAAAGAAGGCCCAAGATGATTGCACAGTTAGAGGCCTGTATTAGACATGAATGGGAAAGCATTCATATTTCTAAACTTGAGAAACTGGTCTCCTCTGTCCCCAGATGTCTGTTGAGTGTAGTAAGAAGAAGGGAGGATGCCACACAGTGGTAAAAAATGGCCTTGTCCCAACTTTTTTGGGATTTGTTGACGCCATGAAATTTTGAAACAACATATTTTTCCCTTAAAATGATACATTCTCTCAGTTTAAACTTTTGATCTGTGATTTGTGTTCTATCCTGAATAAAATATTAGATGTTGGCACCTCCACATCATTGCATTCAGCTTTTATTCACAATTTGTTTAGTGTCCTAACTTTTTTGGAGTCCGGATTGTAGTTTATAAGGCTGAAAAAATACACAAGTCCATCCAGATCAGCCTATTTCCCTGTTGATCCATTTAGCATTTTAAGATAAAAATATAAGGTATGCCTGCAAGTAAATAAAAAAATCTGGGTTTTGGTTTGATGAGAAAGAAAGTCCTCCAGTCAAGGGATATAATGAAGCTCCTCTTTCATCACTCAGTAATAGAGAAAAAAATACAACATGGGAGTCACTGCTCTTCCCCTTTAAAAAATTGGACTAAAAATCATGATGTACCATCAGGTTAATGCAAACTAATAGGTGGTTAAAACGCAATTACAAACAAACTCCTGTAAATTTGCTCCTCAAAATATCCCTCCACATTCTTTTGTACCAAAGACAAAGCATGGATGAGTGGTTTACTTTTGTTCCTACTGCACTCTTTCAAACATCATGTAACAAGTTAGTTGATAAGCATCAATGATCCCAGTGATCTTCCTTCCAAGTTACCAGTTCAAACTGTGCCATGGTACAAATGCCTTTAAGAGTACTCAATGAGCAGTTTCTTTCCAATAGATAAGAAAGAAATACAACAGTTTTATGAATATGCAGTAAATAGTGTCACACCAGGTCTGTATGTCACTTTTAACACTTCAATTTAAGTAGTCACTGTAGCTTTGTGTCTTTTCAGAAAATTCTCACAATTCTTTTACTTCAGCAAACAACTTCACTTAATACACCATGAACATCTTTTCACAGCACCAATTCTAATTGTTAAATCTTTTACAGGCTTGACTTTTGGGAAGACATCTTGTCTGTACAATGTAGCAATACATTGAGAAAAAGATTTCCACCTTCCTTTGGGGTCTGCTCTCCTCTCCTTGTCAGGCTTAAGTGACCAATCAAACCAATCTAAACATGATTCTAATCTAAGCTGACCACAAAACTGGTTTAAGCCATTTTAGTCCAGTTGAATAGTAAGAAAGACAAGTACTGTAGTATTATATGATACTTTATTTGGACAAACAGTTCATTGTATAAGACAAGATTTCCAGAGATATTCCCTCTTCCCTCAGTACTGCTCTGACCTGATGAAGAGGGAATATTTTTGGAAAGCTTGTCTTATACAATGAACTGTTCGTCCAAATAAAGTATCATATAATACTAGAGTATTCCTCTTTCTTACTAATATAAGATGACACATAGATTCCATTACAATCTGAGGTTAAAATCTCTCATATTTCTGGAGAACAATGAAAATGGATATGCATGTCAGGGGAAAAAGACATAGTCCAAAGAATTTGGTAGATAATTTATTGGATGAAAACTGGATTTTTTTTTTTTTTTAAAGAAAGTCTCCATTAAATATTTTACCAGCAGGTTAACAAAGTCAAACTTGTCCACATTTTCATCAATTTTAATGATACCATTTTTGAGTGCACACTGTAGAATTCCATTTTATGACATACTGCTTTAGCTGTAATATGTATCTCATATTTTATGTAATGGTCTTTATCTTTAAAGCTTTTTGTACATTTAGTTTATGATTCATGCTACTTTCTTTCAAGCTGGTTCCTATGTAAACTAAAAGGGGATATTTATAAAAAAGTCTAGAAGTTTTTTGACCTTTTAAAGCTGGTGAAATATCAGCAATATATATTGATACTGGACATTGTGCCAATTTATAAAACTGTTTTTGTTCATCAAAAAGCGTTTGCCTGCTTTAGGCTCGCAAAAACCCATTATTCTTTATGAAATTGGTCCAATCATTTTGCCACAGTCTGATTAGTTTTTCAGTCATAAAGGAATACTGATATTGATCTTCAAAGGAAAGTGAACCACACTGAAAGTGATGCCCTGCAAATTGGCACCAGAATAAAAATTATATAATGCAATGCACATCACTACAAATGAAAAAAGTTACTATTGGTGGACACATACATAACAAGTCCCTATAATATCTTGCATACTGCATCTTAAAAAAGATAACCCTATGGGCAAAACCATAGGAATTAACTGTAGAGTCATTAGAATCAAGAAACAAGCAAACAGCCTTACAGTGCTTTTCTTTTTAAGATGCTATAGTCAATATTTCAGTGGAGTCTATGCTAAATCCTAGAAGAGAGTTCCCAGTATATCCGATAGATGCACTAATTATTGGTTTCTGCTCAAATATCGCATTCTGTGTCCTGCATTGAGGTTAGATTTGAAATACATGGCAGAAAAGTGTGTACCAGACCTTCATTGTTACTAGAATTATTGTGCTTTATCATGCTATTCATGGTTGGTGGAGCTGTATTTATATGTCATAAATCATTATTGCTTTTGTGCCTCAGTTCTTATATCACCATAAACAAAGTTAATTAGCATGGCCTGTACTACCAAGGCAATTTCAACATGCCCCCTCCAGGCAACTGTTGACCTAGGATACAGTTTAAAATATGACCATGAGGCCCTTGTGAACTACCCCTGCCACATGGTTGTCTCTCCACTTCTTAACAGCTAGACTGGGCCAATTAGAGACTGAGGCACTCTCTATTTCTACAATGTGAGTCCAAATCAATGCAATTCAGATACCTCCCCACTTGGGGGAGGTAATTCAGGATAGTGCGATGTGAGGTGTGGAGTCCTCGCCTCACTTCGCACTGACT
>WMED01013595.1:0-14349 GCA_019650415.1 Pipa parva | reverse complement strand
TTAAAGCTGTAATTGTCTCTGCAACACTAAACTCCAGTGTTCGCCCTCCACCACCTGTCAGCTTCAATCTATTCCCAGCAGTATTTACTACACCTGATTGCTTTATGCTCCAATAATTTGTTTATGTGAGTGTGTTTTTTTTACCTGTTTCTCTGTCTCACTATCATACCTTTATATTATGGAAAATTATGCATTTATTTGTACAATATGACAAAAAAAAAACACAACGTATCAGATGTCAGTAATGGTATAGCGCCCAAAAATGGTAAAATGAAAATAAAATTAAAATATATCAAGTCCAATGGGTGCGGAGTGTTTGCCTCACTTCGGACTGACTGATCTGCGCTCGCTGATGTCCTGCACGCGGGCATCAGCGAGCACATTAAAGGGATTCCAGTCTCGGCGAGAGCATAAGAGTTGCCTCACCGAGACTGGAATCCCTTTAATGCGCTCGCTGATGTCCGCGTGCAGGACATCAGCGAGCGCAGGTCAGTCCAAAGTGAGGCGAACACTCCGCACCTCACTTCGGAGTATCGTGAATTACCCCCTTAAGAGTCAAATCACATGTATTGAAGAAGATGTGGAAGAGTTCTGAACAGTGAAGTAGGAACAAATTATTTTCAGCACTTGAATTAAAGAACTGTCTGGTGAGTGCAATCACTAGAGGGGGAATTGACAACCCCCCAGCACTTCTAATACCAGCACTGCTATCATAGTACGCACAGCACCTTTTGCACATTGTTTGGTATTACACAGATAATTGTAGTATATAATAACTATATTCACAAGTCTCTACAACAGACTTTGACATTTCCATAAGTTTTTTTCTCAGCCATTCACGTTATCACTTGTTAAGTGCAACCCTGTGGTCACTTACATCACAGAATATTTTCCGCACAATTTTTTTTATCACGCTCTCATTTTTTATTCTTACAATATCACACTAGGGGATTTTTCCCTGTATTGCACTTTTTCATCCAGTGCATCCACTACTATTTCATTTTGACTGAATTTCCAATGCATTTATTTATGTTTGCTTTTAAACTGTCATAGAAATAAAGACAGACAATACTTATATAGATAAGCAAAACTTTTACTATGGCTGTCACCAACTCTCTGGAGTTGGATGCACGGCATGGATTCCCTCTCTTATTATAGAAATTGTGGCCCAAATACCTCTATGCATTTTAACTACCTCTGCCAAGGTTATTCATACAAGGTGTGTGTCGCCCTGAAAGCCTGAACATAGTAGATAAGAGCAGTTGGAGATAGGAGACTGTGTAAGGTCCGATAGTTCAGAAATTAAAACACAGCAGCAAGCTTACCACTTGCAGACATAATAAATGGATTACTATCTGGATCACTGGATAACCTTTCTGACTTGTGCCAGGCATACCAGAAGATCATTCTGTCCCTGTATCCATTCATACTAAGAATGTTAAGAATGTTAACAGAGAAATAGTTTTTAGACAATACATTGAATGTGGGTCGTCAGCAAGATATTCATAAGCTTTATGAACTTCTATTACAAGACACAATTCCCAGACTAGGAAACAAATTTGCACTCAAAATGAAGGGGAGCAGATAGTTGTGAAAATTGAAATATATTCAGAATGGATGAGATGGGAAATCAGGAGTATAAATTGCATAATATGATTTTTAGAAATGTGCATGGGCTATTTTTAGGAGAATTACATCTAAAAGATCAACATCTAAACAGACCAAGTAGCTCAAGTCAATTGGGAAGACTGGCAACATGTACATTGACAATTAAAGGAGAACTATTGTGCTATATATTCTATATAATTTTGCAAATAGCACGTCTGATTGATATATGGTATTCTTCCCTCATTCGTTGGTAGTTGGGGCTAGTTTCTTGAAGTCTGTTTGTGCAATACCTCTGCAGTATGTGAATGCATAAGTACTTGAATTGGAGCATCACCAGTAGATCCCACCACAAGACATACAGTATATGTATATTCAAAATGCTGCTGTTATAGCCGGTATATTCACCCATTTCTATTAGGCTATCTCCAATACTTTTTTTCACTCATTTTCCTAGTTCACTTTGGTTTTATTCAACCGTTTGACAATGTTCAGTTTTATTCAAGTGACCCTGCAAAATCAGTATAAGTAACAAAATGAAATGACTTTAATATTTTTATTAACACGGGTTTACAAATACAACTTGATTGTAAAATGATCTGTAGCTCCCATTTCCTGTAGCAGAAATGCTCTGCGGACTTCTGACATGTACTCAGTAAATATGGTTCCCTACTAAACAGGTGAGCCAAGACAGCCAAATTGAAGTGCTACTATTTATTGCAATCCCACTTTGAAAATAGGCAATAAAGGCAACTATTATGTGACTAGTTGGTTACATAATACAAATCCAAAAATTAGAACTTAAAAAAGCATGGGTATTAAAGAAACATGCATGCTGTTGTAAAGATGGAGTCACCACAGGGTAAAAGCAAATCCATTCTTATGTAATCTTTAAATGCAATATATACGTCAGTCATTGATATAGTTATAAAGGCACGGAATGTAAAATGCATGTAGCTTCTGTGCTGGTGATTGTGAGGTTAAAACCACAGGGATGTTTAGATTGATGCAATTTCTTACAAGTCTTGGCAGTCAAGAAGATTGTCTCCATTACTTGTTTATTGCTCTTCCTCATTTTATCACCAAGACCTTTCTTGAAAATCAAACTGCAATTAAATCACCCGTGGGATTTGATCCCTGATGGAAAGCTATTTAGGATGTGTTTGGTGGTTTGGTGTTTAAAGGAGAGATACTTTGAGCACATTGGAGCACAAGTCTTGATAAAATGTTTGTCCTTAACTTGTTTAGATTTTAGAGTAGACCTAATGACGATTTGAAGTATATTGAAAGTGCTTATTTAGTTTTAGGGGGTTATTCACTAAAGTCTGAATTGTTGTGTATAGGTGCAAATTCGCCAGATATGGTGGACAGTTGCAATAGGCTGCTACTGTCGCAGTTGTGTCTTTATAATGAGAATATTGTCACAGACACAACTTTATTATGGGAAAATTGTTGCAATATTAACATTAAAAATTGTCGCGGATTTGCTATGGTAATTAGTCAACAGTCGAATTCGCACCTTAGTGAATAACCCCATATTATCTGGCTTTACTAATGTGCATTTCTGTTCAAAAAAGGTAAATATTCTATTTTAATACATGCCGCATTGATTAGAAAGTCAGTTGCTCTCCAGTATTACACACATCTCCACCCAATTCCCAAAGGTAAACTTGGCAGATAGCCTATTCTAGATTTTGCTTGTCTTCCTATAGATCAACATAGAAAGGATTTTGGGTAAGGTTGAGTTTATTCCAGACCTGTACAATTTGTTACTATGTCAGTTAAAATTAAAGTTAAAATGCATACCTCAGTACACATTGTGAAGGACTATGCTAGAATTTCGATTCATTACAATATACAGTATTAAAATTGCACTCGCCAAATTTCCCTTACTAAGCAGAAAAGGTCCTCTTTTGTTAGATTTCTGCAGATCAAGCATGGATTGAGCTGCATATAAGAGCTGCCGTGAACATCGCAGTTAATACAAGGAATTAATAACCGCTGTACCACTAAAATGAGAAAGGTAATAATAGTTTTTATTTATGTAACCTTACTAGTTTAATGTAATTACAGAGGAATATTACAATGTTAAATCTATTAATTGCTGATGCAATTCATTTTAATTTCATGTAATAGTTAAACTTTGTAAATGAAGGTGCATTAAATATGATAGAGAGAGGCAACAATTATTTCAAATGTGTGAAAGCTATGCCAGGTACACAAACTAACCAACTACAGTACCTATATGAGTATTGTCTCCATTTTTTTTTTTATGTTTATCCTAGTCTGTGCCAATTCATATTTTTAATCTTTTGCAAATAATGCACTTTGTATATGTTATGATGGGTTACAAAAATGTAAAAAGAAGCTTATAGTTCATATTGTAAATATACATTGTATAATCTATTAAAATCTTCCATTTTAGATCACTTTCTATGAGGACAAAAACTTCCAGGGTCACTGCTATGAATGCAGTGGTGACTGTGGGGATCTATACTCCTACTTCAGTCGTTGCAATTCCATTCGCGTTGATGGTGGCTGCTGGATGTTGTATGAACGCCCGAACTATGCGGGTTACCAATATTTCCTAAAAAGAGGAGAATATTCTGACTGCCAGCAATGGATGGGATTAAATGACTCCATCCGATCTTGCCGTGCTATACCACAGGTAGGTAATAAAAATTAATGGAATATTAATGCGGGGAAAAAAAAAAAAAAAATCAATCGCTATAAAAAATAGTCTTCTCCTAAAATGTATATTGGTCATGAATTTACTATGATCATATTTCATTCATTATTAACTGACTAGGAACCACCTGCAGGTGTAGTTGTTAATTATTTAGTTAAAAGTATTGAATAAGGAATATACAAAATGTTACTTGTAATTTCATTTTCTTTCAGCGGGTAAATTATGATGGATTATTCTGCACAAATAACCCCAGTAGCCAGTACAATTTTCTTCCATTTGCTCCAATTAAACATTATTATCCAGCGGAGATTTTGTCGTGAAAAGGATTTTAGTGGGTTTTTTTACTAAGCAATAGCTTTTGAATAATACAACTAAGTTTAATAGCAATGTCATTCGTTTTTCATTATCGAGCAGGATATTCATATCTGGTTAAAACAATGTGTAGGTCTTACCAATATTGTTGTCTTGTATTGAAATATATCACATTCAAAAACAGCAGAAAAGGAGAAAGAGAAAAAAATTCACCACTCGCATTTTGGACAGCCAATTCTCTATCTCATCATGTACAGCCAATAATCTCTATCTCTTTATCCCTGTCTCTTAATTTCTATTATCTCCTTCTCCATCAACTCCACCTCTATCATCACTTACTCAGCCATCTCTATTTCTATCTTCTCAGTCTCTGTCATCTCTATTTTTATACTCACACTCTCGATTATCTCAGTCAGAATGTTTAGTTATAATGTTTTGCTGAAAAACCTTACCATAAAAGCCTTAACTATACTTTTAATTTGTTTTTAGGTACATGTAGATAATTTGTATATACAGAGTATATTTTCCTATCTTGTAATTGGGACAAATTTTATGGTAGAGGCACCATTTGATTAAATTGTTTTTTTAAATTCAAGGCAAATGACATCAAAACACCCTTTTAACTAAATGGACTTGGATCAGCTATATTAATCTGTGCACAAAACTGCAACTGTGAAAAGTATAGATTTGTAAAGTGAGCATTTCACTTCTTGTTTTACCAGCAAAGAGGAACCCATAAACTGAAGATCTATGAGAAGGAAGACTTTAGAGGGCAGGTTGCAGAGGTGGTGGAAGATTGTTCATCTATCGTTGACCTCTTCAAATATCATGATATCAACTCCTGCAATGTGCTGGAGGGTCACTGGATATTTTATGAGCAGCCTAACTTTAAAGGGAGACAGTATTACCTGAAGCCTGGTGAATATAAGCGATTCACTGACTGGGGTTCCTCTAATGCAAGAGTGAGCTCAATTAGAAGAGTTCCCGAGGTTTGTTAGATGAGCAAAGAATTGCTTCATTACTATTCCTCATGCAGTAATAAAGATATTGATTATCCAATCATAAAAGTATTGTGGTTTTACTGAAACAGAAAATGTATCGAAACTTTTATTTCAACATTTTTTAGAGTAGGTTTAGTAAATTCTGTATTGTGGTACTAAAAATGAGGAACTGTTCAGTTTTTTTTTTGCAATCTTTAAAATGTTATTCTGAAATGATATGGGTTTTGCCATCTCACCTTGATGTTCAGCTGAGGGAAGTTGGTTCATTTCCTGCTAAAGTAACACTAATTGCCATCAATACATTATCCACTTTCTTCTCACTGTTTAGACTATTTCTACGCTGATGCTCAGGAAAACATTTTGTTCATCCTCTAAAATTATTCTATTTCAACCCACTTTAAAGTCTCTCCAATGACTTCTGTCCTTAACTTCATCAGGGGAGGACCATGGTAAATACAGTTCCTAATACTCCTTCATGGGATGCAAGTTTTTCATGCTGTGGGTCAACACCAAGGGGGCAATTCATCAAGCAGCGAAGTGAGCTGCGATGTGTTCGGCTCACTTCGCTAATGGTAGTATGCGCATGCTGATGTCCTGTACGTGGACATCAGCATGCGCATTAAAGGGATTCCCGTCTCGGCGAGAACAAAAGAGTTTCCTCACCGAGATGGGAATTCCTTTAATGCGCATGCTGATGTCCGCGCGCAGGACATCAGCATGCGCATACTATTATTAGCGAAGTGAGCCGAACACATCGCAGCTCACTTCACTGCTTGATGAATTACCTCCTAAAAGGCCTCAAACATAATTAAAGAATGTAAAGGTTCCTATTAGCTTATTGAGTGTCACCTCAACCATAGGTTTTTATTGGGTAAATTTAGAACAATGGCTCATCCATATCATGTCATCACCTACACGTGGCCAACAGACGTGGTATACCACTCATTAATTCATTACTTGATCCATTCGGATAAAAAAAAAAATCCATCCTAAAGATATGTGATATAAGTGATACTTCCTCTTTAAATTTTTTTAATATATTGCCTTTTTTCAACACTTTAATTTTTACGCTTAGCATAAATTATTTTTTTCAGAATAGATTCCCAATAAAACACGTCTTCTGTGGTCATTATGAAATGTAAACAAATACAAAAATAACTGACCTCCATGTCCTCATTTAAGAATACTTAAATAATTCGTATATCTCAGCTACATGTACATGGGGAATCATTTATAGGTTGATCTTCCTCTAATGAATCCATTCCCCAAGCAAAAGTATATGATTATTTGGTAAGAGATTTAGGAAAATTAATTTTATTTTGAAATTAAAAAAAAAACACACCACAATTTGAGGAAATGCCAAATTGTATATCTCAAGTGAAAAAAATAAGAAAGCATACACAAAGACCTCTTGTTTCAGAGTACACCCCCCCGATCTCATTCACACTTCTTCTTTAAAACTGCACCCTCATTAAGCCATTTAAACCAAGATGGCATTGCTTTCTGACATTAGTGCCAATCAACATATGGTCACCGCACCTCGTGAAACATAGAAGGATGCGTCACAGTTCTGTACACATCCCTTGAGACCGAGGGAGACCTAGATGGGGGTTATTCATTAAAGTCCGATTTATTGTACATAGGTGTGAATTTGCCAGCTAAAGACAGTCGTAATAGGCTGCTACTTTCGCAGTCACCTCTTTATAATGAGAATATTGTCGCATTCGCGACTTCACCATGTAAAATTGTTGCAGTAGCAACTTTAAAAATTGGTGTGGTTGTGGATTTGCTATGGGAATCCACTGTTTGAGAATTCGACAGTCAAATTCGCATCTTAGTGAATAACCCCCATAGACGGATGCTGTCCCTATTCTTAAAGCTACCAGTCGGAATCCCTCTTTTATATCCTTATAGTGATTTGGCTGAATTGAAAACACTACTCAAGAATCCTTTTTATGAGCCTATAAATAATAATAATATATAATAATAAAATAATATAAATATACATTTACTTTAAGTCACTTATATGTTTTAAACTTCTAATCATTTCAATAAAACTCCTTGCCCACTAATAAACTATTACTTTTGTGAATCAATATTATTTTTAAAATCTTTTTTTCTCTTTCTAGCACTCATGATCTGGGGGGTTATTCACTAAGGTGCTGGTTCATCCAAATATAGGGAAGTGGCAAAGAATGCAAGTTTGGACCTTAACGCAATTGTTTTGACTTGCCCCTAAATGAATAAGCCCCCTTTAATAGTTCTCCAATACTGCATGATAATAATTTGACAGCTGAGATTCTCAGTCAGTGCCTCTTTCCAAATAAATATCCTTTACAGGTGTCAATACTTTATATATAGCACAATCTACATTATATAGTCATCACAATGAAAAAGGGAGAATTTAGAAGGGGGAACTTAGAATCAGCATGGCCTGACCACATCAAGTAACAATTTACACTGGAATCACATTTTATAAATAAAAGCCTAAATTAGACTAAAACAGTAAAACCACTGACTTATTCATCAAATGACTATATTCATCAAAATGCCTAGGGCAGCAGTTAGTGCCACAGTTAAGCTGGACAATTGTAACCATAGCTTGTTCTGTTGGGCTGACTGTACAGGAGAAGGCTGTATAAACAGGCAACCACAGAGAATGAAATGGAATATTTTAACTGTGAATATAATAAAGCAGTCAGTAGAGATGTGGCCTGTAGACTGATAGAGGAGCGGCATGTTCCATTGGTTGCGGGCGACACCTTTGAAAGTGTCATTCAACCCCCAAAGGGGTCGCAACCTACAGGATGAGAACCACTGGTTTAGATAGACAAGCTTTCAAGAGGTCTGTCCTCCTTTTATCAATTTGAGCTGGTGAATGAAGCGCAAACACAGGTGCACTAATAGTGCTTAGACCAATTTAAATGGATTTGTGTTTAAAAAATCCTGTCACCATCAAATTGCAAACTAAGAGTTGCAGTGAATGTATTATATTTATAACACCCAACAAATGTGTGAGTAAAAAATGGTCATCTCAAACTGCTCACCAGATGTAAAACATCTCACAGCATACAATAATTTCCAGATGGTGCCCACAGGTGCCTGATAGCAAAGGAAACTTCCGTACACTCCTTAAATTATGCATTCATCCATAAAGGGTAAATCAGGTAGCGAATCCCATAATAAAATCAAATCTTCGAATTTATTTAAACGGATAAAAATGCTCACAACCGAGCTTAAAACATAAAATCAAATAAAAAAACTGGATCAATTAGAATAGTCCATTTGGACAACAAAAAAATGTATTGTCCTCTGTACCTTGTCCTTAGTAGAGATAGTCCAAAAAGAAGTCCAAAAATGTCACTTGCTCTACGCGTTTCGTGGTGTAACACCACTTCTTCAGGAGCTAGCAGAAAATGTGTGAGTGAGTTGGCCTGTGAATGTTTTAAATAGCAAACAGGACTACAAAATGACATCATCACAGGAAGTGTGAGGACTACAAAATGACATCATCACAGGAAGTGTGAGTGAATCGTTATATCCGGTTGTATGTTAATTAATCTGAATAATTCTAAAAATCCATAGTTAATCTATTCGATTTAATGTTACTTGAAACAGACATTATAACTGTTTCAAATATATATGATAAAATGACATAACTGTGAGTGATTTATAATGTGATTCAGAAGGGAGGTGTCTAACTTACATCAATTCCGGTTCCCTTTGGAACGCACATGTGTCCCACTCCTTTTATCAATGTTTTCTGCATTGTTTTATTTTTTTACATTGATTTTTTTTCATAGTGTTTGTCAAGCTAGAAATGAAATTGACTATGTTAAAACATTAAACAAAACTGCTATTTGGATTGCGATAACAGTGAGTCTTATGTAGTACATGGAACTTGCATTCCTGATTTGCATGAAACAAACTCACAATAAAAATGAAGAATTCAACTTTAAAGTAAAATTCCAGCAGTACGTAAGAATAACTGCCAAGCCAATGCAAAAGAGAGATTGTTTCTTTTTCCTGGAGTTACTGGGGGTTATTCACTAAGGTGTGAATTCGACTGTCGAATTCACAAAGAGCGGATTCCCATAGCAAATCTGCGACAATTTCCCCATTATAAAGTCGCAACAATTTTTTAAAGTTAAGATTGCGACAATTTTCCCATAATAAAGTCGCGATTGCGACAATATTCTCATTATAAAGATGGGACTGCGACAGTAGCAGCCTATTGCGACTGTCTTTATCTGGCGAATTTGCACCTATTCGCAACAATTCGGACTTTAGTGAATAACCCCCTGATTTTCTTGTTCAAAGTGATAGTTTGTATAAACTAATAATGTTTGTGTCAAATGTATGTGTCTGACATCTCACATACTCAGGCTATGCCCACAGACCTCAGGGAAGCAGGCCTCGCTGATAGATGTAGTTGTACACTTTAGAGAATCAATAGAAAACTACAGGGTGCCAGTGGTTCTTGCTTTCAAACACACGCATGTTTATTAACATAAATAAAAAAGTAATTGGCAGGTCTTGCATTGCATGTAGCAGATTACATCACCGTGAACTTCACCCTTAAGATAGACATACATATATTGCATAGTTACCAACAGCTGCACACCACAGATGACACCACCAGGCAGTCAAACACATGGGCCTTGGAGTGGGACACCTTTGGTAGCTCCCTGCTCATGGGATGTACCTCTCAGGAACCCCTTCTTCTCTTCATGGCTGTCCCTGATCCCTATGCCTACCACTCAGAGTCCCTAAGATGAAGTCCTCATCTGGCCTCTAAGACCACTGCCACTCCTGTTGGGGTCTCAGGCTACCCAACAAGATAACCTTATCCTCAGTCTCTCACCTACTAAGATAAGCAAAATGTAAATACTAAACTTCCATATCTCTCCTATGGCTTCTTCTTCAGGATCCCACCAGGAGGGTGGGACTCCTGCTGCTGCACACCATACAGTGGATGAGCAAAGACCTAGTGCCCGCCCACCCCTTCACCAGCTTATATATGCTAGGGAGGGACCTAAACTGTTACTTTATCACTGGGCAGAAAATCCAGTCAGGCCCTGCTGAATATACTCACAGCCAGGTGCCAAACCAACAGCTGTCACTAGGGGGAGCTCCAAGCCCACTAATGGGACACCATAACACATTAGTAGGAATGGTGATTTTGGGAGCATGTCTGACGCACCAAAATCCACCAATTGCTGTATATGTGTATTCATCAAACTCTGTAGCAAATTCAAGACTAAGGTAGGTAATTCAGCTCGAGGCTTGACTCAAGATGCCTCGCGAGACTGGAATCCCTTTAAAGTGTTCGCTGATGTCTGCGTGCAGGACATCAGTGAACACGTAATAGTCTCTGCGAGCTGATGTGAAGGATCGAAGGGTAAGTTCACTCTGCTGAATTACTCCCTAATTCTTCATCTTACTACACTTATGGAGAACTTTGCAACACTTTACGTGAGTGTGCACAGGTAATTCACCTATTCATTACTGCACTGGAGTTTGTCCAGTGGAAAATCAGGGGGCTGATAGCAGGAATCCCGCTCTCCAACTGACTTTGCCAAACTACGCAAGAGACGGCTAATTACACAATAGTCGTGACTTCAGTATGGGAATCCTCTGTTTAGTGAATAAGGAGAATGGGAGCGTAGGAACTCAAAGTAATGAAAATTCCCTTCAACAGACGAATTCTCACTTTGATGAATAAGCTCCATCAATGTTATGAGCCACAGTAACTTGGTATTACATTTTGTTTATCTTAAATTTGCAGTCATTTTAGTTAGTTAGTTTAGGATTTAAAACATCCAATTGAAAGCAAAAAAGAAAAATACATTTTATGGTAAATTTGAAAAATTTGCATCCTTCATGCTACTTGTACTCAGATAGCACCCCAGAGATAACCAGTACTGGGAAATTTATTAAATTATATACAGTATATACTGTATATGAGCAGTATGTAGAATAGCTTTATCCTACATGTTGCTCCTTACTCCCTCTTGTGGCCATTGTAGATACTACAGCCAATGTAATTTTACATAAATCCTGAGAAATGTAAAGGTGTAGGTAGAGCTTACATGTGTTTAAGGCTTATTTAGAGGCCAGTAACACCAAAATTGAAATGAAAACTAGTGCATAACACTGAACATTTAAGTCTGCACATACAAAAATTTTATTTTAATTTAACAATGCATTTTTTTTTCAATTTGTTAGACCACAGCGCCCAGGTTTTTAATGTAATTAATTTAGCATTCGTTTGAAAACAACGGCATTGGCATTTGTTTTAGTGACAGACATTTACAAACAGTAAACTGATAATAAAACAAAAGGCGACATATCAGTAGAATTTATCTTTATTGGTAGCTAGGTACTGGTTCTTTAACTCCACTAGGGTTTGTCATGTTTAGAAAATTGTTACCAGTAGCACTGATTTAACTGTTGTAGCTAGAACACAAATATACTTATAAATTTAAATAGCATATATAGCTATACTAGTTAGACAGAAAGACATACAGATTAATACAAACACTTTTACTTACATCATCACCGGCCAAGTGTAAAGAAATACAGTTCAGCAAAGGATTTAGCAAAATGCCAAAATTTGTCATAAATATAAATTACATATAAAATTCTTTTGTGTGCAAATTCAATACTTGTATAGTTTTCTTGTACATTTCCATAATGTACAATTTAAACAATATAATTTAAAAGAGAGGCAACATTTTGTTTTATAAATATGAAGTGTCACATAACTCTGCCACTAGATGTCAGTATTATGATATACTTGTAGTGAAAATACACTGAAAGAGCGGACGCTTTCTCTACTAGAAGATGTGTAATTTAATAGACACCGCAAAAATAAATAAATAACTTTCTTTTACATGGTTATTAAATTCTTATGAATTAAACCAGGGTCTATCATAGCTGTAAACCTTAATATATCTACCAAATCCACAATTTGTACAACAAACACTTCTGTCCACTTCTTGCCATTCACTCGAACGACCGTAAATATATCATTCTTATTTGATTTTTGTTATTACAGTATCCTTTCAGCTGACTTTCCTGAACATCCCCATTGGGACAGTGTACACATACATATTGAAAGGGCCTTATTGACTAAAGGTTGAATTGTCGTGTATAGCTCTGAATTGATCACCACTTCCCCATGTATGCTTAATGAGCAAACTCTGCAGTGTGGCAAATACATGTCTAATATGGGCGACTACAATAGTCGTGATCTTACAAAGCACTTTGCGTCGTTTTGCATGCGTGCAAACAGACGCTTTGACTATTGAGCAAGTGATGGAATCTGTTAATGGAGCATATTCACATCAGTGTGGCGAATTGGGGGGGTTGATAGCAGGGCTCTGGTGTAGTATAATGTGGCTATTGATTTAAATATGACAATGGTGACTGCTACTAGGTAACAACATGACTTAGGGACAAAGTGACATAGAAACAAATTTATTATTCACTTATACACAGTAGGGATACGGTGAGGATGACGTCACTGTACTTCACTGGGGGAATTGACACTAATTTGCATGACTTTGCAACCTGCTTCTGTTCGACTGACTATGCCACATTATACATCCGCCAGTGACTGCTGCCGTCCACTTGACAAATCTATCTGCTGCTTCATGACTACGGAGAAGTGAATTCATGACTATTTTGGCAACGCAACTCAAATTGTATTGAAGTGACCTCATCCTTTAGTGAATAAGGCCCATATATTAGTCGCATCATTTTGTTGTAAAGTTTGCTTTTTTATTCATTAATTACACACAGCGTAGAAGCATTTAACAGCAATAACTTTCCCATCATTACCATAGTGCTCACAATAGTCCTGACTGGCAGGCCTGCTTTATACAAAACATGGTACAGTGCTGGGTAAAGAAAGGTAAGAGGAGTGTTCAAAAACTGAACATTTGGGGAAGATTAGCATTTTCTTACTATTTTGAGCTGAAGTCATTAAAATGCATAAGACCTAGCATTTCCAAAGCTTTTGCCACTCCCCAACCAATGCAGTGTTCAGCGCTGGAGCCATTACACTACCCAGCATCCTCTGTTCACTGCATAATGCTTAGTTATATTACTTACAGTGGATAAATTACACTACAAAATAGCTAATGCCAAGAGAAGCAGTGATAACCGAGGGTGCCAAGTTTCATTGCTCATTGTATCATTCATTTTACAGGGTTTACATTAAAAAACTGCATTGGCACTTTTAAAGAAGCAGTAACCACAAAAAAAATATATATTAAAAGAAATTCATGTTTTTTCATGTGGTCACCATCAAATTTAACAGGACCCGTTGCCACTTTATTCCTAGGCTGTCTTGTTGTGAGACATCATTACAAAAGATTTACTATGGGAATCCGCTGTTTGCAAATTCGACAGTCGAATTCACACCTTAGTGAATAACCCCTTTAGTGTACTGCTTTCTGCCTTATTTGAAAGTCTGTTGTGTTAAATTAACTAGGCTGCACTAATGAAAACAATGGTTCCCTAGTGGTAGCATGGCCTGCCACAGGCTTCGGGGCTGTATTTTAGAACCTTATTGACTAAAGAACAAACAGTTGCATAAAGATATGAATTTTCATCTATTCACCACTTCCTCATATTCGCTTATTGATCAAATTCTGCAATGTAGCAACTGCAATAGTCATGGGGGGTAATTCACAATCCTCCCAAGTGAGGAGCGGAGTGTTCGCCTCACTTCGG
>WMED01013594.1:0-14349 GCA_019650415.1 Pipa parva | reverse complement strand
CATATAATTTGAAAACCGCACAAAGAGGACGAAAATCGCTTTATTAGCGATGACAATGTTCAGTAGTGGCTGCCAACCTCCTGCAGTGCCATCCCCAGAGCAAGTAGACTTACTAGGATCCAAGCCTTGCAACCACTGCATAACATCTGTATTTGTTACTTGGTGGTAAATGTTCATTTTCCTTGACATGAGCTTTTGATAATATAGTAAAATATAAGTAAAATAATAAAACAGTATGCAACAGTCTTGTTTGTATTTGTTTATACATTTTATTGACACTTGTATTGCATATTTTTGTTTTCAACAAGAAGCAAAATCTAATCCAGCTGGGAAAGAATATTTTACAAAAAGTATCCAGTCTCTGATTTTTTTTAATTAGCACTAATATATATGATTACACTAGTGATAAAGTATTTGTCACTGTGTATGATGTACAGGTCTAGCTACACTATGCAGGATATAATAGAGAAAGAATGGGTTAAAACACACATCTGTATCATTAGCCTCTCTTGGAGCTATGAAACAAGTAATTTATGTTTCTGCTGCAGCTTAATGTTTGGTCATCGGCCACGGTCCTGGAGAGAACTACCATTACGCTTTGCAGATTTTGGGGTACTTCATCGTAATGAGCTCTCAGGAACATTAAGCGGGCTTACCAGAGTCAGACGCTTTCAACAGGATGATGCTCATATCTTTTGCACTATGGAACAGGTAGAAATGCATATTAAACATAGTAGGGTGATGGAGAAAAATGGCACTTGCATGTCACTGAACGTGTGTCTTGGTATATTTGGTGATTATTATGCCCGTACACAGCAATGCATGTGATAGATGAGTAGACATTAAGGCTGTTACAATTAAGCTTTAACTAAACTCTGTTCAACATTTGTGTACAAACTCAAATTGGATGGACAAAAGCACAAAATAAGAATTCTGAAATGTAACAATGGAATCCACTTTTGGACATTTTTGTTCCATTAGAATATTATGAAAGAACTTTGACCATGGAACCTCTTCCACACTGTATGAAAGTCTGAATATTATTGTACAAAACTGCATATTTTGAGTGCTAGATTATAACTTAGAGATGAATTTATAAAGAATAATAAGAATTTTTTTCAGATTCATGACTAGTAGGAGGTTGGAGACTGCCAGCTGTAGTGAATTGTCATTCTTTGCACAGATACAAGAGGAAATGAGTGGATGCCTGCAGTTCCTGCAGTCCGTATACAATGTCTTTGGATTTAGCTTCCAACTTCATCTTTCCACCAGACCTGAGAATTACTTGGGAGAAAAAGAGATTTGGGATCAAGCTGAAAAGGTCATTCCAATAAACAGTTTATATCATCACTCATTTATGGAAAAAAAAAATTGTTGTAATATGATAGGGAAAGAACAGTAGCATGTCAGTGTTTGCTTTACATACATTGTAGTCTCACCCCAGCTTGCACTCTTAGATCCCTTCAAATGAAGGTCAGTGCAAATACAAAAATGTATGTGTTCATCATAAGTATAACCAATAAATGTTGCAATGCTTCTCTTAGGAAAGTTAATACTTGGAGGCAGAGGCAGTAACACATGTACTTAAAGCAAGAATGACATTACTTGATTCTTTTTCATCTTTAGCAACTTGAAAGTAGTTTAAACCAGTTTGGAGAGCCATGGAAGCTGAATCCCGGAGATGGTGCTTTTTATGGTCCCAAGGTGAGAGGAAGACTTATTTTATTAGTTTTTTGTTTTGTAAGGCCCCAGATACCAAGTGTAGATAAAATATCCACTAAAATGAATTTGGGTCAACACACATAAGCTTGTGTACTTAAAAAGGCAGCAATGCATTGCACGGGGTAGCAGTGAACTGATGTATATTAGATAGGCCAGTAATGATTTGATGTTTATTATGTAAGCTGCTAGGCTCTAAATAAGGCATGAGTTTAATAAGTTATAAACCAGTGAATCGCTGCTCAATATTTAATTGCTTGGGTGCTAAAAGCAGTGACCATAGATAGTTTGTAAAGTGAAAAAATGTCAACCGCTCCTAGGACTTGAGAATGTAAAAAAATACAAAAATACTTTATTCCATCATTTAAAAGTTGCCGTTTCTCCCCTGGTCTATGGCCATTTCTTTGTAGGTTTTAAAGTCTTCATAATGGTATTAGACCCAGGACAAAACATCAACTTTAAAATGATGGAATAAATTATTTTTTTATATCCTCAAGTCCCAGAAGTGTTCGGCATTTTCTTACTTTACCAACTATATACATATGAGTATGCTAAAATGCTGGGATTTTGTTAATTATTACTTCAGCAGAAGGTGTATTAATGGAGTAAAAATTGATGTATCCTTGAGTGTATGAATCAGGCAATGGGATGCAGTATATTATATATTGCAGTGATATTTAATGTTATAACTGATACACCTTTTTACAGATTGATATACAAATTAAAGATGCCATTGGGAGATACCATCAGTGCGCTACTATTCAGCTAGATTTCCAGCTACCAATCAGATTTAATTTGACATATGTTAGGTAAGTGGATTATTTTACATAGAAGTTTTATTCATGCACAAATGTGACCACAACGAAGCTCTTGTGGCCTCAACAAATGAAGGAGCAAAAAAAGCAAACAATCCAGTTTATGGGATGTGGCCGCTATATTTACAGGCAGAGCTCATTTGTTAATGTCTTACATACCATTTACCTATAACCTACACTTACTTGGCTTTGGCACATTGGTTATATTGACACAACAGTTTTAGCCAGTTCTTAAACTGACAGAAGATTTTCCTCTCAACAGTAATATGAACACTTAAACATACTGCACATTTTGCCGATCACAAATAGTGGTAAAGCAAATAACCCAATGAAATATATGCGAGACATACATGATGGATTGCTTCAGTGTGTGTTCATTGTATCAAACCATTTTGAGAGATCTTTCCTGCATTCTCAAGTATGAGAGGGAAAGATCCCTTGAACTGTTGTGCATATCTGTAGAATGGTACAATAGACAGACATTGAGGTTTCATGGGATTGTGATGATATAGTTAAAGTGGTTATGGCTTCTCAAGGGGTAGCACAACTCTGCATTCTACAACACGGAGTGTATATATAATTAACTCCTAAAGTACTGGAAAAAAATAATCTGCGTGACTACTGTGACTAAATGTATGCCTATAAATACTTTTATTAATATTCCCTTGAGATATATCCTAGTAATTTTGGCATAACATTATGGAGATATTTAATTCATAAAATAATGAAACTGCCTTTAATCAGTTTTTGTATGATGAAAATTTGCAGACCATTTTCCTAATTAGTATTTGAAGGCAAGCAGGAAAATTAGCATGGTGTTTGGGAACATAGAAGAGAAATAAATAAAGAGCAGTAGGCCAGGATCATAGAAATGCTGGGGTAAGTGGTGGGAGCACAGCAAAACAGAAGACATGCCAGCCAAACAATAGGCCTTTCTGATCCTGTGTTTCTACTGTGCCTTAGCATTAGCAACTCCATTTTGTGCCTATCTGTTGCTGCACTGTGGTTATAGTAAAATCTGTTGGTGGCCTTACTTTAGGAACCACTGAATTAAATTGTACCAGGGATGTCATCAGAAATCTAATCCCCTCCCCACTAACAGGGCCCCTACTTTAATTGTGTTTTTTTCATACATTTTGGCAGCCAGCGCCACAGCTCCTCCCACCTTGTTTCACCTTGGGTGTTTTAAGGCTTAAGCATCATCACGTTCATTGTGGGGGCCAATGAGACTGCTCCCCGCAATGAGCGTGATCATGTATGAGCCCGTTGAATCAAGAAGAAGAAGTTGTGTGCCTGTGTCAGCCAGCATGCTGTGAAGGAGGCATTGGGGGAAGCATCGACTGCTGGCTAATTACATCACAGCTCCTGCTGTGACTGTAATCAATTGGTTCTGTATAAGGCAAGTATTTTAACAGTTGTTTTTTATTTTTTTACTTTAGGTCTCCTTTAAGCTATTTAGCAGCAAAAACTGATATAATCATTTCATTCTCCTATTACAGCAAAGATGGGGATGATAAGAAAAGGCCTGTTATCATTCATCGGGCAATCCTGGGCTCTGTGGAGCGGATGATAGCAATTCTCTGTGAAAATTATGGAGGAAAATGGTAAGGTATTTCAAGCTAAAGAACTTTGGAAAGGTCAAGTCACTACTTGAATGAATTTGTTGCAGTGACTACATGAGTGTAAAATGGGTCTATAGTCCTGCAGGTTTTCTGCAGGTTATTTAACCTTTAGTAACTCTAACCACAAAATTGTTTATGCATTGATTTATCAGTAATAGATCATGACAACTCTGATCATGGAATTGCTGTTATTAAGCCAACAAATATAATGTCAAAACAAATGTTCTATTTTTAATCATATTGAATCCCTTAGTCAACTCTGCATCACTTAGGTTATTTGTTACATTCATGTGTAAGCACTGTTTACTGTTTTTTTGTATCTTTCCCTTCATAGGCCATTTTGGCTATCACCTCGTCAGGTCATGGTAGTCCCAGTTGGACCAAGCTGTGATGATTATGCACAACAGGTAAAAAAAATGTGAAACAGCAGGCAAATAATGAAATATAAGTCCCATTAGTAGCAGCAATTTAAGGAGAACTAAAGTAGACAAATATGTTTTCTAAAATAAAAATGTACCTATAAATGGTCATTTTTTTCTTCTTTTATTACAGCCAACATTTCCTGGCTTTTTTCATGTGCCAGGGGCACAGACATGTTTAGTGTAATTCCTGCTACAGTCACTACTAACTTTTAAAAGGGGATTTCCATCCTTCATGGTACAGACCCTGTTATTGAATCAAAATATGTTTGTTTCTAATGTAATTATTTAAAAACAATTTCAAAGTGCTTTTAACAAATCTTGACATAAAGGGGTATTGTATAGAATTAAAAGGATCATAGTACTTCAAGTTAAACAGTGTCAGGGTAACTAATCACTAAGGACAGAAATGCACTTCAAAGGGTAATCAAACTAGCACAAAGAACCATTGGTACCCAACTAACATCTATTGAAGATATCTACAGGAGCCGCTGCTTGTCCAGAGCTCATAACACCATTGCTGATGTACATCACCCAAACCATGGACTCTACTCCCTCCTTCCATCTGGTAGACGGTATCGATGTCTAAAATCTCAAACTGACAGACTGAGGAAGAGCTTCTTCCTTGATTCCATCATCAGACTAAACCTCTCCCTTACAGCACAATAATCTTCATGCACCTCTCCCTCCCTCCCCCCCCACTTCTTTTTTCTCCTCTTTTTCTCCTCTTTTTCTCCTCTTTTTCTCCTTTACTCTTTACTCCCTCACTCCTTGGACTATATCCTATATTCCCACTCTCTCCTGGTACCTATTCCCTATACCTATCTACTGTATATATTGCACTATATATATTTCAGCACTGTACATTACCATTATTTTCTTTTCACTATTTAAAATTAATGTATTTAAATTATTACGATATACTATAATACTATTCTTTTTTTATTAATTGAATTCACTGCTTTTATATCTGACGCATATGTAATTTCACTGATATGTATGTTTGTGCTATCCAGTGACAAATAAATAATCTAATCTAATCAATAGGGACAAAGACTGCTGATGTCTAGTCAGCCATACCAATCACACTGTTGCACATCTAGATTCATGCGATCAGTGTTCTGTCACTTTAAAGACCAGATTTTGTTGCTAAACCAGAGACTAATGACTGATGTAGTTCTTGTCTTTACCAAATACCCAGTTACCACAATTCTGAACCTTCAGCCTATCCATAGTCTTAAGGCCCTGCTTGTGAGGATCATGCAGTGTTCCATTTGTTTTCAGTGAAGGAAAACAAGGTCTAGACCTTCATACTACTGTCAGGTCTCTTTGTAAATTCACTGATCAGAATAGTATGTTGTTCCTTTTAGCTACACAGCTGCACAGAAATCAGCAAAAAAGTTCTATTTTTCAGGTGTGCAAGGACATTTTTGAAGCTGGATTTATGGCAGATGTGGACATAGATCATAGCTGCACACTGAACAAGAAGATCCGAAATGCGCAGCTGGCCCAGTACAATTTTATATTAGGTAGATATAGGAAAATATATTTTCTTTACCATGTCTCATCTAAACTGTTTTGATTTTTAATTTATTTGCTCAAATTAGTCTTCTTTCTGTCTAAGCTGTGATATATCTCACTTCCAGTATTAGTACCCACAGTGTTAACTTAACTTTCAGTGGAAAAAAGAGAAAAAGGCAGCAAATTAAAATGTGATAACAGATGCATACTGATGAACATGCACCATTTAGATAACTCTCTGTATCTAACATTTCTCTAGTAAAGTAGTATATCCTGGTATTACACTAATCTCTTGATTCTTCAATTCCCTCCCTGTGATTCTAATAAACCATTTGTCCTAATCATACAGTAATTAAACTAGTGATAACATATAAAGGAATTATACTATGGTGCACATAGTTCATGAATAAATAGCATATAACCATTCAGGTGTTGTTGAACTATATTCCCCAAATTGCACTAAATACTTCTGGCTGTAATACTGATCTGAAAGTTGTGCCTGTGCCTCTATTTAGCCCAAAAACTCACCAAACCTGAGTACTGAGCACATGAATTATTGACAAAATGCTCATACAACAAAGCATTTAATTCATGAGAAATAATGACCTGCATCCAGTGCTTAGTGGGGTGTGGAACTAAAGAGAATTGGCAAGGAACTTCCAAGTCCTTGCTTTTAAAAGAAGTGTAAAGTGTATTAATTTATTTAATCAAACATGAAGATTTTGACCATTTATCCGGTGATATTCTTCTCTCCTGTCATCATCATGCTGCTGCTATCATTCAGCCATGCACAGAACCTCTTTTGGATCATAACAAAGCTTATGTACATGGTTACATCAGTGCAGTTTAGGAGATGGGGCAGCAGTAGAAGAATGAGATCAAGACAAAAAAAAAAACCTGAATATTCTATCATCATTCTTCTATCAACAGCCTGTAGGTTGGATGCTAATTATATTTAGGGATTTAACACTAATGGGGTAATTCAGCATACTTTGAACTTACCCTCCGTTGCTTCACCTCTGCTCGCAGACACTGTTATGCGCTCGCTGATGTGCTGCACGCAGACATCAGCGAACGCTTTAAAGGGATTCCAGTCTCGCGAGGCTACTCGAGTTAAGCCTCATGAGCCTCTCTGAGACTGGAATCCCGTTCGCTGATGTCCGCGTGCAGCACATCAGTGAACGCATAACAGTGTCTGTGAGCAGAGGTGAAACATCGGAGGGTAAGTTCAGAGTATGCTGAATTACCCCATAAAACAGCCTTAATAAGGGTTACAATTTAGGGCAATGTCAGATGCGGCACTCTGATGCCCTCAGCAAAGCCAACGCCAAAGAGCAGAGCGTAGAGTTCCCACTGATATCATTGGTGACTATGTCTGAACCAGCTTATGGTTAATGCATTTTGATCTGGTTACCTCTACTGGTAAAGTCAAGAAGTAGTTTTGACGTAGTCTCCATTAAATTCAATTAGTTGACTTTTGTCTGTGTTTTGACACCAGCTTTACAACTGTTGTCAAAATGCAGAGTATAGCTTGTTTGTTTGTCATGGTTAATAAATGTTTTTTGCACTATATATTATTTACTAATTACCATCCTTTTCAATTTACAGCCAGTTTCTTACTGAAGCTTCTTCTCTCTGTCACCTACTTTCTCTTTAGCAGCTCATCCAGAAATCAGAAATAATGGATTCAATTGAGATGCAGCAGGAATTCTGAAAACCCAATCAGAATCTTGCAGGTGGGCAACCACAGGGAGTTACCCACCTTCTTTCTTCTGATTTTTTTTTTTTACTGAATTCTCCTGCTTGTCTATCAAGTCACTGGAAATTCCAAACTAATCTGCTAAAGAGGAAGTAGGTGAGAGAGCAGGGGCTTCTATTAAAAAGTTTCTGTAAATTTAAATCTACTAAAAATAAGTTAATTTGTTAATAGTAGCAAATAGATCAGCAAGCAACTGCTGGAGACTAAACTGTTTAAGTAAACAAACATCCACTTATTCCTGTTGTTTCCTAAGGAACTTTAGATAATAAATATTGCTATAATGGAAAATCCAGTCTGCATGTTTATGTGGTCATTGACAGATCGAATACAATTGTCCCCAGAGAGCAACCCAATTTTTCAAACAGGTATTTGAGAAATGAGATTGCTGATATTGGCTGATTATGTTTGATTGAGCTGCTGGATCTGTGCGAGTCTGCACCCAGTTTAAAACTTGTTTTTATTCACAAGGGTGTAGCCTGCTGTTAAGCAGAAATACTTTGGATGTCTGCATTTACCTAAAGGGATCATTCACTAATTACATTATACATCAGAAATATGTCACTGCTAGGTTTTGTTTTGTAATAATTCACCCCTAGGCTTTCTTTGTCACCTTAGTCACAATGATACACAGGACATACTGTATTTAAAAAAGTTACGTAAGGCTCTCTGGAATCTAAAACCAGGGGTGTCAAAGTTAAAGGGATCAGTGTTTAAATATTTTAAAAGGATGAATTCAGTAGTTGCCATTGCCATTTAATAGAAACAGGGAAATGTAGTTATAAGACAAATCGGAAAATCAGATAGAAAAGTTACTAGGTATATGTTATGTTTTTTATATAGAAAATAATACTTCAAATTTAAATTAAACATTATCAGAGGAATTCATCTATAGGAGCAATCTTTCCAGAGGATTAGTACAGTACAGTACAGTAGCCCTATATCCTCCCCTATGAAGTGTCAGCTCAGGCATTCTAGATTTTTCTGTGCACTAGGCACTGCACATGCTCAGAGTGTCTGGATTCTCTACAGCCTTATTACCCTGCAGTATGGAGATTTTAAAGATGTTTAGTGTTAAAGGGATAGAGATGTCTAAAGATCACGTTTAGTTGTATGGTAAGCAATCCAGCATGGCAACATTACCTTTAAAAAAGCAAGATTTATAAAATATATTTTATCCTTGCTCTGTATTTTTTTATTATGTCTGCTTGTTTATAGTGGAATGTTGGCATGTATGTTTTACAGCCCACACTGCAAATCCATGGCATGCATTAGAGCACATTAATAACCAGCTCTGCAGTATGGGGGAGTATAGTGAATTTCTGCCAAATACATCAGTTGAAATCCTACAGGTAGAGCTTTCTTACTTACAATTAAGATTAAGGCTAGGTTCACACTAGTGTATGATGTGCAGCGCATCATTCGCTAGTGTGAAAAAAATACGGCTCAATGCAAGCCGATGGTACTTACCTTGTTCCGGACACACCAGCGTATGATGGTATGACTGTGTGCCGCATTTTTGCCAGCATATTATACGGTGCACCCAAAATGCGACACACAGGAAGTGATGTCAACACCCAGAGAGCATTCACACTGTCGCTGGTAACTATAATAGAAATATATGCACGGCGTATTTTTTTTTTCACACTAGCGTATTATGCGCTGTGCATCATACGCTCGTGTGAACCTAGCCTAAAATGTGATAAATAATATTCCACAGTGCAGTGATCTGGGCAAAAAGTTAGGTTTGTTTGACCGTTTTAACCTTTTTAGTAAAACCGTTTGGTCATAGTTCCTAAGAAGTACAGAGTGAGCATGTTCTGTACTGCTAATCCAAGGAAAAGGCTTAGAAAGAATATAAAGATGTCTCCTGTGGCAACTTTACAGGCATCAGTGTTTACTGTTGATGAGTTGGTGCACTTTGAAACTACAATAAACCTAATACATAAGGTTAATTATTTCTAGCCTAAATTTTTGAAAACATTTCTGAAGCTTGAGTTGTGAATTAAACTAATGTAAACAAAAATATTTTTTTAAACAGTCTTTTAAACTGTCACATGATCCCATGTTTCCTTATGCTATTACTGTTAGCTACTAAAACATATACATAGAATATACAATGGAAGTATTTTCAGTAGGCTGTAATAGTATTTGTTTACTTTGCTAACAGCTATTAATGGTTTTACAAACCTTTGTCTTTGTAGTGGTTGGAGAAAAAGAGAAAAACAACAGTGCAGTCAATGTGCGGACTAGAGATAACAAGGTTCATGGAGAGATCTCACTCACTTTGGCTATAGAAAAATTTCAGACACTGAAGAAGGTGCACTGCAAAAATGCCGAAGAGGAATTCTGAATTTGCCTTTTTTCTGTTCATTTATTTCTACTGTAAGGTGTAAATTACCAATAAATACAGTATCTGGAGCACATTACAGAGTTGTTAAGTTATCATTCTACTAAAATAAATGCATTCTAGTAGAATTGCTACTTTCACTTAAGAGGAAAATAAATGAAAACAATAAATGGGGTGTATAGAAAAGCCCATGTCGGGTAGGTCCGTTTTTATCATCACTTTATTTCTAAATTAAAAAAATGTTTCCCTATTGTTTACACCAAGAATATGGATATCTATCTGGAACATACATTGTATTCTAGTGACAATAAAACTTCTATTCTATTCTATCTCCTCTTGGATGGCTCAACACCGTCTAAAACTAAATCCTGATAAAACCATATATAAATCAGCGGAATCAAAAAGAGCAGTGAAATTGAAATTAACAGGGAAACAGGGCGAAACCCAGTGAAACTAATCAGAAGGATTGAAATGGTGTTTATAAATATTCCCCATTTGTCTATAGCATTATTTAATCGTGTGTGTATATCAATTGGAAAAGGATGGGGCAAATTTACTCCCCATTGCTGTGCCTTTAATCTGGAGCTAAAATTGTTTTTCAAAATAGAAGTAATTTTTTTTTAAGGTAAATTCAATACACTCACTTATGAATTATATTTGTTCTAAATAGAGACTAGATTCAACCATGAAGCATTTAGTAGCCTGTATACCTAGTTCATGCGGTATACATGATCCCGCAGTCGCGACTTTACTATGGAAATATTGTCTCGGTTGCGACTTTAAAATTGTTGCGGTCGCGGATAAATTGTATAAAAAAAAATCTGTGACAATCCCAATGGGTGTTAGGCGACCCCTGTCAAATTGTCATACGACCCCAATAGGGGTCGCGACCCCCTGGTTGAGAACTGCTGCTCTAGGGTCTTAAAGGAACAGTCTGGTCAGAAAAAAAACAAACAAAAAAATGTCTTTATTTATGCTAATTTTCACCTTTTATTAAATACTATTTATTATCAATTTTTCTTAAAAAGTTAAAATTCTTACTGTAAAGAAGTGCTATACACCACTTCCGTGTTGCATACTCCATCTTCAGACAATGCTGTGACTCTACGGCATCCGAATCAGGCAATCAATCTCAGAAGAGCATTACTCTCCAGCCACGCTCCTAGTGAAGCCCTGCATTGGCATTTCCTAGAAGTCACATGGGAGAGCGTGCACGCCATCCAGAGAAGAAGCATTGCTTACGAGCATGCTCTCCATATGACTTCTAGGAAGCTTTTTATTTTCAGCCAAACTGTTCCTTTAAAGTGCACCCGTCAACAGAAAATGACTTTGTTTAGTTTAGCATAGCATGCTAGACTAAACAACTTTGTCATTTAAATATATAAAAAAATACTTACCTTTTAAACGTTATCCCACTGTGAATCTGCCTCTCAGCCCAACTTGAGTCGGGCTGAAAGGCTGTACTATGAAGCCGGCTTACTTGATTGACAAGTTGGGGATGCACAGAGTGGGGCGATGCACAGAGTGGGGCGATGCACAGAGTGGGGCGATGCACAGTGGGGGATGGTAGTGTAGTGGATGTTTCTGTGTAACCTGGTAATGCTAGTGCACGTGAGATTTGGAGACAAGGGAGGAGAGCCTGCTTGTAGTGTTTGAGTGGCAGGTCAGGCAGAAAATGTCAGCTTCTATGCTTTCAAATTGGGACAGGATTTAAGTAAGTGTATTTTCAATATGCAAACTTTTTTTTGTTCCTAATTACTTGATTTACATTATAAAGTCACATACTTTATAAAACTGTAATAATCCTGAGCTGACGGGTGCACTTTAAGGGAATTAAGTAAAGTCATAGACAGACCATAGTTTTTAATATTTAGGGACTCTAATGATAGGGTCTGTTCCACAAGTCTGTCATATAGGAAATGTGGTACCTATATTCAAGAAGGGTCAAAGTGTGAGCATGGAAACTATAGACCTGTAAGTCTAACTTCTATTGTGGGTAAAATGTTGGAAGGCTGTTCAAGAGATACTATCCCAGAGTATCTTAACATGAAGAAATGCATAACTTCATATCAGCATGGGTTAATGAGGGATCGATCCTGCCAAAACAAATCTAATTATCTTCTATGAGCATGTTAGTTATAGACTGGACAGAATAACCATGTATAAATATATAAGGGGTCAGTAAAGAGACCTCTCCCAATGGCAGTTAGCTGCCACTGATCTACCACAAAACATTCAGGAAAAACTTGACAGGGAAAGTGTTATAAGAAAACATGTATCACGTTTTAATAGATAATGGGGTTATTCACTAAGGTGTGAATTTCGACTGTCGAGAATTCTCAAACAGTGGATTCCCATAGCAAATCTGCAACAATTTCCCCATTGTAAAGTGGTGACAATTTTTTTAAAGTTAAGATTGCGACAATTTTCCCATAATAAAGTTGCGCCTGCGGCAATATTCTCATTATAAACATGCAACTGCAACAGTAGCAGCCTATTGCGATTGTCTTTATCTGGCGAATTTGCACCTATATGCAACAATTTGGACTTTAGTGAATAACCCCCTATGTCTTTGAAAATTTTTATATATTTTGAGTAATGATAATGATTTATTATTGTCATTTTTATTCTACATTTGATAATTTTTAAGTTCTCATATAAAAAATATTTTTACAAATGTAAATAGAAGAAGCTTTCCTAAAGGACTGAAACATTGTTTGATTTTTATACAAATTTTCAATTTTTATTTTTACAGCTTGGCAATTTTTTTTGGAAATCCAGAACCAGGAGTGCACCAGACCATTGCATTCTATATGTGTTTAGGTCATACCTGTAGTGCACCCGGGCAGGCATTCTCATAGGTGTATTGCATATATATAAATCAAAGGAAAAGTTAAAGTTATAAATAAAAAATAGGCACCTAAAATGATACCATAGTCTAAGCTGAAACATGGCAATGACAGCTTTAACAGTGCTGTCATTGCCATGCACAGAAGCAGAATTGGGTACTTGCATGGGTACAGGAGCCAGTGCGAAGCTCTGCCCCTTATGCAAAACAGCGTATATGTCATCACGCTCATTGCACTTCTTCTTTTTTGTTAGTGAGAAGAGCCTTCTCATTGGGGGTGCAATGAACATGATGATGTATATATTCTTTTGCACCACTGATTCAACTAGGTGGGTGGAGCTTTGCACTCACACCTGTACCCTTCTAAATACTGTGAAGTCTACCTCCGTGCATGACAATGACAGCACAGTTCAAGCTGTCATTGCCATATTTCTGCTTAGACTAAGGTATTGTTTTAGATGCCTCCTTTTTATTGCTAGCTTTAGTTCTCCTTTAATTTTTAAAATTATATGACACAGAGACTTATTTGATGTTTGATACAGCATACACCTATGCACTCACTTAAATGAACACACAGTAACTCTCACACACAAACATCTGCTTACCTGAATACATAAACGTTCAATTACATGCACATATACAAAGTTTGTGTCATACCTACACATTTCCGCACATGCTCACACATACACTCTCATGCATTCACTCACCTATTGACTGACAAGTGCTGGTCAGTGGGCCCTTTGGTATCAGGCCACATGATGGTGATACGCACACATGAAGTGTGTTGCCCCACTCACTATCCTCCTTGTCCATCACACTTCTGCTGGGAGGGGAACTGGTCCCCGATCCAACAAAGGTTGGGAACTGCTGCATTACAACATTTTTTACTTTTTTCATTAGTGCATTTATTACAGCACATACCAAATTAATCACATTCAGTTTACACATTCACTGACATAACGTGCAATCCTAAGTGAAATACATTTTCTTTCATATATTTAAAGGAACAGTTTAGGCACCAACAGTTATTTGCTGTCTGTTTAGCACTGTTAAATAAGAGTTAAATAAATGCTTTCTGTCATATAAATTATTTATTTATTTCCACCCTTCACAATTTAGCACCAGTTTGTTACTGAAGCTGCCTCCCTCTCTCAGCCACTTCCTGTTTAGTGTTAAGGAATTGACTGACAGCCTGGGTAATGATAAATAACCAATTAGAACCTTTAAACTGTCATACACCTTTTTTTTTTTAACTCTGAAAGGTGTAGTTAACCCAGTAAAAGCAATTGTTAAAGAAAG
>WMED01013593.1:0-14351 GCA_019650415.1 Pipa parva | reverse complement strand
GTTTCCTGGTGGGCCCCTAATCGCTTGTTACCTGGTAGGCCCCTAATCTCCTGTTTCCTGATAGGCCCCTAATCTCTTGTTTCCTGGTGGGCCCCTAATCTCTTGTTTCCTGATGGGCCCCTAATCTCTTGTTTCCTGGTGGGCCCCAATCTCTTGTTTCCTGGTGGGCCCCTAATCTCTTGTTTCCTGGTGGGCCCCTAATCTCTTGTTTCCTGGTGGGCCCCTAATCTCTCTTTTCCTGGTGGGCCCCTAATCTCTTATTTCTTGGTAGGTCATGATCTCTTGTTTCCTAGTGGACTCCAGCAGCAGTCCATACTGGTATAATGTTTATAATTTATTTGCCTATTAGCACTCCATTGATTTAACTTAATATATAAGATGATCTCTACAATATTTTTTTTTGTCAAAATGAATTATGTTCTTAAACAGATTCAGATATGGAGGAAAGCACTGTCAGAATAATGTAATTTCAGGACTTTGCTTGGAGAAGTGTTTTTCCTGGAACTGGGTGAATAATTTCAAAGTATATGGATGATGCCACACACACAGTGCGTCATAATGACTTGTAATTCCACCCACTGACTTTGCTTGTATCGTAGGCGGTACAGCTGGGAAATATGTCTGCAGGTGCTTTAATGCTAAAAAAGCCTTCATAAATATTTTCAAGTGGTAGCACTGATGATGAATGCAAGATCAATGGGTAAAAGTGCAAGATGTTCTGAAGCAAAATGATAAGTGTGTTGGCAGCCTGAACTTAATAAAAACAGTAGTATTTCTTTAAGTGCAAACTCTTGATAAGAAGCACATTTTCTTAGAGCGCACTGAGGCCTCTGGACCGAAATCCATCAGTGCACACAGTCCTCCACAAGGGTATTTGTCATTATACTGTTGATAATGACAATGTAATGTGAAAACAGTGTGCAGTGCTGCTATCAACCTAACAATAGGGCCCTGACTAAAAGGCATGTTAAAGTGTTTAAATTAAACAATGACCCCTGGAAAATTGGAGTTCTTTCTCAAACACAGGCAGGATTATCCCTTGTATAACCCACTACTGTTATATTCATTCAGACCACACTTACATTGCTTGTCCTTTAGTATTGTTTATGAAAATGAGTCATAATTCAACCTTTTCATTTAAACAAGACCATAAATCACAGGCAGCTTAAAGTTCATTATTCAGCAAAATATACTTGTTTGCAACCCCCCAACAGTGAATATCTTCTATATTCAAAAAATAAATTGTTAAAGGGATATGCAAACCATTCACAATAGATATTTTTACTGAATTTTAATAATAACTTTACTATTTACTATAACATGTTCGTCAAATTAACTAAATGAATCAATATGATAAAGAAAAATAAATGCAATATCATGAATTTTTTAACCTGAGCAGTGAAAAAAAAAATGACTACAATAGTAATCGTAATTTTAACACAGAGAAAGGAACAGTATAGTGGTAAAATCAAGAAAAATAAGTTGGTACACATTGGGGGATATGATGCAGTGTTTTTCCTGGTTCCCCGTCCATTTTAGCTCGATATTGAAATTCTTCTTGGATGGGAAATCTTTTTGGACTGTGACGTTTCGGGTGACATTTACTAAAGTCGAAGAGTTTTTGGACTAGTAAATGCAGGAGAAACAGCCTATTTTAGCAATATCGCTGTTTTCTCCTATTTACTAAGCTTTTATCCTCTACCCTCAAGCTGGCGAAAATGTTCCCTTGTCAATTGATCAATATTTATAGATAAAGATTTTTTTTTATCAAACCTTTGATTTTTTTGAGGAAATAGAAAAGTACAGGGAAAACAGCGAATTAGGGTAAAACTAATCGATATGGTTGAATTGGTCTTAGTAAGTTCCAGCCCCCACTCCATAGGAAGTAGGGAAAATTAGGTTTGCCCAAGTGTAAAGCAGGCAAACACTTTAGGTCAATAAAATTGTATTAGAACAGGTTTGCAAAATAGGCAAAAACAGGGATATCATTAGAAATAGACTATTTCTCCTGCATTAACTAGTCAAAAACTTTTTGGACCTTATTGGCCAAAGGCTGAATAGTCACGTAAAGCTGTGAATTAACACATATTCGCCACTTCCCCATGTTTGCTTATTGATCAAACAGTACAATGTGGTGAATATGTGACTGATTTGGGTGACTATGATAGCCGCAATCTAACGGAAAATTTCACATCACTTTGCTTGCGCTTGCACAGGTACTACTGTTGACTAAGCAGTGGAGTGTATTAAAGGAGCAAATGCGACTAACTTTACTGCTTTCAATTCACCATTTGACTTTGCCACGTCAGAATGGCAAATTAGGGAACTGACGGCAGCGCTCCGCATTCTACTGTATTTCTATCTGACTGACTACGCCACACAAGTCATCTGACAGCAATCGCTGCTGTCCGCTTGTTCGGCCAGTCTATTCACCTCTTAGTCAATAATGAGAAGGGAATCCGCAGCTATTTAGGAGATGAGACTCAGAGGGGGTTATTCACTAAGGTGCGAATTTGACTGTCGAATTCACAAACAGCAGATTCCCATGGCAAATCTGCGACAATTTACCCATTGTAAAGTCACGAAAAATTTCTCATAATAAAGTTGCGACTGCGACAATATTCTCATTATAAAGATGCAACAGTAGCAGCCTATTGTGACTGTCTTTATCTGGCGAATTCGCACCTATACGCAACAATTTGGACATTAGTGAATAACCCCCTCAAATTGTAGCAAGGGGAATTCACCCTTTAGTCAATCAGCCCCTTTGACTTTAGTAAATACCCCCTCGAAGACAGAAAAATGCGTGTTTTTATCAGTAATCTGTTTTTAAATGGCAAAATACCTGTTATGTTAATATCAGAAAATAGTTCATTCTTTCTTTCTTTCTTATATTCATATATATTTATAATCATCATCTTCAGTAGCACAATTATTAAAATCCTAAGCTTTTTTTTATTCTGTTTCACCCAAATTTTGCTCTGATTTTTCTATTTACAAAATAAAATTAAAAAAAAATGAATAAAAAATGTTGGTTGAAAAAAACAAAATCTAAACAATGAGCATTGATGCAATATTATTACTGTATTTCACTGCAATTTTATCAGGATCTATTGATAATGGTGAACGTTAATTTCCAGTTGTGCAAGAGAAGTCAATAGTTTTCAGCAAAATGTCATAGGAAAGAGAAAAATTGTTAAATGCTGGAAATTCAACATTGAAAAAGTCCTGGAAAAAAATTTTCAGTCTCAAAACTTCAAGGCAGTAAAGTGTTTTATACAGGCAATTACTGAAATATTCTGAAAACAATGCTGAATTGTACCAATTAATAAATATCTCTCTTACAGAGTACAATGATAATGTGATATATGTAAGCATTGCTTGAGACTTGAGAAAGAGAGGACAGACCTCTGGAAAGCTTGTCTATATAAACTGACTGTGAGTCCAATAAAAAGGTATCATCAAGTATTGCAATACTCAGATTTTTGCATTTGTGAACTAACACAACCACTCTATCCTACCTTATATATATACAGTATATATATATATATATTTATAAAATAAAACTAAATTTCCAGAAGAGCTGTGCATTTTCTCACTGATTTTAAAATCCTAACTACATTTTTCTAGGAAACTTTAAATGTCTATCTGAAATATTATGCCACTGGGCATCTACAACCAACCTTTAATACTAAAATTTTAACCGACTTACCCCCAACATCTGCTAGTGTATTACGAGCTAGAATGACTAATGCTGATTATAAAAAAAAAAGAATCTCTCACCTCTTTATTGATGGTAGATGCTTAGGATCTGGAGATGTTCAGCAAGTTAAATGTTCCTCAGAGTATGCAGTGGTTCCTAGCACACAGAAAAATAAATCAACAGCTGTTATCTCTCAGTTCAGCTCCTACCACTCTGAGATTGTGTTTTCTTAAGACTTTTTTTTTCTTCTGATGCCAAATATGTGGGAATGAAGCCAAAGGAACAGCCATGTATAGACTGTTCAGCCCATGGGTGTGACTAAGAGTTCAAATCTCATTTTCTAACACTAAATTAATGTTTCTCTCTCTCTATACAGGTGGCTGAGCATCTGTGAGGCAGGAAAAAGCTCAAAGTTCTTTCTTAATATATTAACTAAGCTAATAGTTTTACATTTATACCTATAACTAGAATTCCCAGCATCCCGGTACGGCTATAACACTGAAAAGAATGGTTTTCATTATTGCACATTTTTGTTACGTGACAATTAATTATTAAATTCATTTTATGATAAAGAATTGTTATTTAGAAAATGCAGAGGAAATAATTGACAGACTAAATAATTATAGATACAGAATCAGGTCTAATTTTCTAAAAAAAATTCAAGCTTCCCTTCTTCCCCTTTCCAAGAAAACTCCATTTTCCCTGCGATTTAGCACTAGCACCGATCTGCCGTAAGCCCCTAATTCACCTTTTTCACAGCAAAAGTAAAATTGAAAAATCACACCAGTGCACAATTTGCATTTTGATGTACGCCCAAATTTGGGAGATATTTATAGAGGTCAGTGTGACCTGTTTCATCTAGTTCACCACTATTCGCCACATTAACTACATCATTTTTTTGTTAGTTGAACTTTTCAATTCATACATTTTATTTAGGGGTGAATAAAATTTACTGATGTCGGAAAAAGATCAATATTGATAAATATTGATGTGTTAAAATACACTTTGCACTGTTTTCAATGGAGTTCCACTCCATTACCTATATATAGCCAATAATTTTTGATGTGAAAACTGATCTCACTGAACATTTTTCAACCAAAAAAAAAAAAAGGTCTTAAGGGGCTTTATGGATATCAATATCTGCAATATTGATATTTTAGCACTGATTGGTGCTATTTCGTTAGCAAAAAAATAAATGAAATGTTATTCAACTTTAATAACTATCCCCCATTGTCGGATTTGCATAAACAGATGCAAAGAGGTGCTAAGATACACATGTAGCAGAAATGAACAACTTTTGTGTATATGAAGTATTAGAGAAGTAGCAAATTGTCAAAAATCCATACATCTACGTGACAGTTCACAACATTGTCATAAACAGACTTCAAGGAAAATACCCACCTAGTAGCTTATAAATATAAATCTGCCAGTATGGGTCTGGTGAATGTAAAATACTAGAATTTAAAAAAATAGGCAAAATCTAATTACAAATATCAAAATATGTCTGATTTCTAGAAAGCATAAAGCAGGTCAGGCCTTTCTCTGGGGGTATAATTTGATGTAACGAGCCTGTGACAGGAGGCGCTGTTTAAGGGGAGGAGGGGAGTGGTGTTACTTTTAATGGACTGACAAAACAGCTCATAAATCTACAGAAAAAAAGATCACCTGCTCTTTAACCTAAATCACTAACATTTTCGTATAAAACCTTCAGATCTCCTGGAAGCCCATGAAAGAAGAATGTCACAACAAGATTATATAGCAAGAACACTCTGTTGTTCTAAGACTGTTTATTTTTGTGAAAGGATAAATATTTTTTTGGTTTCTATTTGTGGGTTTGCTTTTATAGAATTTTTCTTGATCTTGTTTTTTTCTGCCTGGGATCTTTATTAATCTTTATTAATATGAGCGTTATTCTGCTAGCTATGAATGAAGTTGGAAATTTTCCTACATTCTGTAGATGGGTGCCGAAGGCTAGAGAACAATGGGCCAACTCCAGCTTGTAAAAACATGGCCGGCATTGTTCTCTACAGCAATTACACTCACATATTCACTTTTGGGGTATATTTACAAAAATCAGTAAACTTTTCTCCTGGTATCTCTATATGCCTTTAATTAGGTCGAAAAAAAAATATCGATATTGCTGATATTTATATTTACTATCCCCCTTTGGACCTTTTTTTTTTTTTTACTAAAAGTGTTGGCCTGGTTGAGAGTGGTGAATACCCATTATTCCCTATAGAGATGGTGCAGTAAAGTCACCGCTTTAAAAATCTCAGCTATCCATATCTATTGAAAAAAGAGTTTCATTGACAGCAATGTAAACTGTAGCAGTCTATATTTATCGATAGTGATACATTTTATTCTCCATTAATTAAATGAATGGGAATCGAAAATGTGGAGAAAGAAAAAAAAAAACGCAGTGAAAAACAGCGATACAGATTGAATTGCGGCAAAATGCTTCTGTAAATATCCCCCTTATAAGACTGAGTGAAGGCTGAGTGGTAGAATACTGCAATGCTGGGGAATGGGACGAATCAGACTGACACTTATATCCTTACTTATTCTTATGTAGCTGTAAAGGAAATGGATATCACTCTGCTTTTTTTAATCCTTTAGCTGATGTTATTCAATGTAATGTTATTGTTATCTATGTTATTCAATGTAATTCCATCCATTCAGACCAGGGTTGCCAAAGCTTTTTGGCACAGAGTGCCCAAAAGGTGACTTCACTCACCAGCGCGTCACCCGAAGTGCCGGAGCTGGTGAGTGACATCATCATGCCTGTGTTGGGGGAGGAGCGCGCATGAGTCAGGGGAGGAAATCTCCCCTGCGAGCAAGCGCTCCTTCAGTGCAGGCCACGGATCCGGCCTGAAAACTGTCAGATCGGGTCTGCAGCCTGTACTGAAAGCAGGCTTGGCAACGGCTCACATGTCAACAGAGAGGGCTCTGTGTGCCCTCTTTGACACACATGACATAGGTTCGCCATCCCTGTACTAGACCCAACTACAGTGAAATCTTATCATCTTCATACTAGTGATATCATTTGTTCCCCATACCAAAGGAGAGCTAATGTTATATTAATATGTTATTATGAATATATTATCAGGGATGGTAAACCTATGGCATGCGTGACAGTTTTCAGGCCAGACCCATAGCCTACACTGAAGAAGGGCTCACTTGCTGGGGAGCTTTCCTTCCCCAACGCAGGCGCCATGACTTCACTCATCAGCGCCGGCACTTTGGGGGACGGCACTGGTGAGTGACATCACATATTCAGCACTCGGCGCCGAAAAGGTTCGCCACCACTGTATTATATTAATAACGAGATCATAGATTTTGTTTTATTTATTTTATTTCAGCTGAAGAATATTTATATTTGTAAATACTCAATGAAAAGTTGTAGGCCAATGGCACACTATGGGTTTTAATAGTGGTAAGAAAAAAAGACAACCCATAGTGAAATACCTGGCAGCTTTTCAATGTGTGAAAGTAGATTGGAGGCATTCTGCTGCGATTGCCCATTGAAAATAATCAGCTTTAATTTATCTAGGTCAGGGATCGGCAAAAGAGCCATTTTGCCCCCTCTTCCACTAAAGAAAAATAGTCAGGAGCCACAAAACACAACACAGATTATAAACTTTTAAAAGTTTTAATTTTTTTTTAAATTTTACCTGTTACAATAACAGAATACAACAAACATTTTACCTGTTACAATAACAGAATACAGCAAACATTTTACCTGTTACAATAACAGAATACAACAAACATTTTACCTGTTACAATAACAGAATACAACAAACATTTTACCTGTTACAATAACAGAATACAACAAACATTTTACCTGTTACAATAACAGAATACAGCAAACATTTTACCTGTTACAATAACAGAATACAACAAACATTTTACCTGTTACAATAACAGAATACAACAAACATTTTACCTGTTACAATAACAGAATACAACAAACATTTTACCTGTTACAATAACAGAATACAACAAACAGAAGAAAACAAAATAAAATAATATATAAATAAAAACAAAGTTGATAAATAACCTTTATTCTTTTTTAATCTTTTGTCAGTCAAGGCTGAAGGGAGCCACAACAAGGAGGCTGAAGAGCCGCGGGTTGCTACTCCTGATCTAGGTTTTCTTATGAGACTGATTTCATGGCATAGAGTGCCACTGGCCAAACAGAGCATGCAATTAAATTAAATTAGACACTTCATATTATAACAGTTCCATATCTATTATTGCATGCAACATGCAACACACTTTTGTTAAGGTTTCATTTCCAACCATCTAACTGACATCTTGTGCATTGGATTCTGGGAGTTTTATTTCAGCAGTAACTTACTAGGGGATAGGTGGATGGACACCCCTGATATTTACAGTTTATGATATAACGTTTGAAAAAGTAACAAGAAAAAAAATAAACGTTTGATACAGAAAACAGTCATATAATTGATTATTCTCTATATTCCTTTTGTCATACAGTTTTAAAAAGGTTTATTTTAAAGGAGAAGTGAAGCTTGTTAATACTAGGTGTGATACTTAAGGGGGGAGGGGAAAATACATACCGATATGGGTTTTAGGCTTCAGTGCTGCCTTCTGCTCTCTATAACAAGCCAAGCTTTTCTGCTTTGTGCACCACTGTGATCCTCTTTACTTCCTGTTCCTGTTGGATTTTAGGCCAGTTGTACAATTGCAGAAGCAGTTTCACATCAGAATTTTTCTTCTGAGCATGCTCAGCTTGCCAAAAATCCAACAAGAACAGGAAGCGAAGAGGATCACAGTGGTGTGCAGAGAACAAGAAATATGCTTGCTATAGAGAGCAGGAGTAAAATATTTCCCCCCTTCCCTCTAAGAATAACCCCTATTAATAACATGCTTTAGTTCTCCTTTATTACGAATCACTAAACCAGTACCTGCTGGAAACATTTACACATATACAATGTACAAAGATTTCAGGAGTTTTTAAGAGGTGAAGATATTTCAGATAAACATGTGATCATGGAGAAAGTATTTTATCTCCAGGAAAACCACAGACCATAGATCGTGAGCAGAAACATAGATATAGGTGATCTGTGGTTTAATTCTCTGGTTCTCAAGCAAATTCTCTGCTTGCTGCCTGTTAGATTTTGATGAGTTAACTGATTCTCTTGAGCATGCATAAGCCAATGTTCACCACGGCTTCCAAGTACTAGGTCTAACCTACATATAAGCAAACTACTTTTTCAAATGATTGGACTGTCCCCAGTATCTCAAGAATTGCAAATGCCAGCGAACAGCTACAAACCACTTAAAAAGCTAAGCAAAATGCTACAAACCAGTTACACAGTGAAGTATTAAATTAAAATACCAGTTGTCCAGCAACAAGCAGTTCATATATCATCAAGGTATCCATCCCTTATGGTTAAAATGTTTCAGCATGTGCCACATGATAGTGAGACTGTAGGTATTCCTTCTCACAGTGCTTCATGAGACTTTTTTGCACATGCAGGAACTCGGTAAGACTGAGTATCACCTAAATTAGATGAAATTTGATGTATATTTTCCAGATCCTTTATCAATGACTTATTGGCCTCCTGTTTTGAATACATAGTTGTGGTTGTCAGCCTGTGGCTAAGGTCTCCAGCAAAGCAACTTGAGGACCACACACATAAAGCTGAGGAACCTTGAAATCTGATTGGCCACTAAACCAATTCCTTGCCTATGGCCCTACTGAGTCCTAATCTGGCTCTAAATGCAGAATGCATGTTATGTTTGGGTTCTTTAAGGATTGTGGGTACTTCTACACATACAAATATTTGAAGGATACAAAATGGCCTTTCCTTTTGAATTAACTAAACCTATTGTCAATTGAAGTACAAATTCCTTTAATGCAGGTCAAGTACAGTGTTTCACGTGGCTTACTGATAGGTTTGATGATTTTACACAATGAATGGAAATTAATAAATGAAAAGTAATTAAAAAATGTAATTCCCACCTAAAGCCGCTTAAGAAATAACTTGTCATTCTTTTTATTAATGTTGTAGCACAAAAACAGCATCCCCAGATGCAGTACAAGATTTTACCATTGGTTATATATAAATATACAACAAATATCAAACTTTTGAATTTTCTCTTTTTTGCTAATGTGTGAGGGGCATGGGTGGAGTTGTCTATCCATCAATTAAATCAATCAATAAATCTACACTGTGTTAGGAGTCTAATCAGAGACTGATGAAATCCCAGCCCATGTCTTCTATGTATAAATGAACGGCAACCTCAGAACAGACCAGTCTTGATGGGCCTAAAACTTGGATCACCTTTCTCCTTAATGTCTTATGTGAAACAAGCAGTAGGTGTGTTCACTGGTATAGAGGCTGGAACCCTCCTCCTTTTTTTAAGAGTAGCACATCATTAAGATTCTTCCTCTATTTCTTAGTAGATCAATATTAGCATTTGTTCAATAAACAGCGCTACTTATAGGTGGAAAGTGATATTGTGACTCAAACCAGCTCAGGAGATCTGCAGAAGACTGCTAGAATTAAAAAACTGGAACTGGGCTCCTTAAAACTAGACTTCACATTCTAAAACTGATATGTTAGGAATGTAGATTTGGTACCCTATACATCCTCTTTAATTCCAAGGTGAAAGACTCCTTTAAAGGGGAACTATAGTTAGATTACATCTTTACATATGCAGTACTATACCTTAGTGAGAAGTGTTTCTCCCCAGTAGTTGTTTCACGTGACGCAGAATGATTGAGTAGGCAGCACTGATAAACTACCACACCAGGAAATGTGTGTGTGTCATGTGTACTGGCCAGTTTTCCATGAAAAGGTACCCTACTTACTACTTTGCACATGTGCACAAGTTACCTTTTCCTCTGTAATCTCCTGTAAACAAGTTAATTTATGTGGTCAAAAGGTCAGCACCCTGCTTAACCAATAGCAGTCAGGCAGATTTTTCTGACTTGCAGAACAGAAAGAGGAGGGGGAGGAAAATGTCAGCTCTCAGGAAACCTGATTAAGGGAAACAAGCTGCAAGTATTATTTCTTCCCTAAACTTTTTTAACCATTTGTGTCAGCAATTGGCTTAGTATAAAGGAATTTTATGTGTATGTGTGCAGTTATATCAGCTCTATAGTGCCCCTTTAATGTGAGTATAAGACTGGCTGCTTTCCTGGTTCAGATTCTATGAGTGAGTGAGCTGTAATAAAGTAGAAGTTATGAAATCCCTGTAACAGTAAAAAAAAAAAAAAAAAAAAAATATTAAAAGTATTTGTAAAAAGGAGTTGTATCTGAGGAACATGTTTTTTTAATAACACCTCAGGGTAAACATTTTTAACCAACCAGATTTTAGGTAGGAGTTACTACCAAACAGCGGCAGCTGCCATTTTGAAGCCAGGCATTACTAGAAACATTGTCTGAGCACAGTTTAAAAACAATACAGAAGGTAACAATGGGGAATAGCAATAAATAAATTAAACAAAATAAATGTTCTAGGGGGAAATAATATAACTTTTGCTAGTAGTTGCTCTTTAAACTTGAGGTATATAACTGTTTATAAATAAGTTATCACTGTATAAGAAAACGTTAAATACAAAGCAAATGAAAGGGTGCATATAAAGATTTACAATATCCTGCTTTTAACAAATGTGATGAATTTCCTGCTTCATCCGTTGAGAGAAAGCGCTTGGCTTTGCTTCACTCCCGCTCTTGCCTTTTTATGTTTCCCTTTTTTCTTCTTTTTCTTCACTTTGCCGTGTCTTTAATACAAAAACAGAAAACAATAATCTGTTGTAAATTGAAACGACTGCGTGGATTGATGTTTTAATTACAAGTGGTGCGATTAAACGTCACGCTAAAGCAGCGATGGCCGGCCTTCTGAGCTCGGTGTGACGAAATTCGCCAAAAAACCGAGCATAAATCACGTAGTGTGTCACTTCGAGAAAAATCCGTCATTTTTTTTGAAGGAGGGAAAACTCTCCTACTGAGAGTGCAGCACAAACGGCGCCATGGCACGTGTTAGCAAAAACTCCTCAGCGTGTCACCTCTGACACGCGTGTCATATGTTAGCTATCATACACTAAAGGGTGGCCCCACTATAAAGCAGGGACCTCCATCCTCTTGTTTCAATCACTGCCGGGTACTTGGAGCAATGTGGGGGTTATTCACTAAGGTGCGAATTCGCAAACAGCAGATTCCCATAGCAAATCCGTGACAATTTTTCCCATAATAAAGTCGCGGCTGTGACAATATTCTCATTATAAAGATGCGACTGTGACAATAGCAGCCTATTGCGACTATCTTTACCTGGCGAATTTGCACCTATAAACAACAATTTGGACTTTAGTGAATAACCCCCATGTATCTTCATGATTCTACTTTCACTTATACTGCGTTAATCACTTCCCCCTGTATTATAATTGTATAGTTACATTGTGCAGCGCTGTGTAACCTAGTGGTGCTTTATAAATAATAATATACATACATGTACAAAGAATTATACAATAGCTCATTATGTCTACTGGAAATCTCTTCTTTGAGTACTTTTTGCATGTACAAATTTTAATCAGAGCTGCTATATTGCTTTGACCAGCTGATGCTCACGTATATCCTATAAAATGTTGTCACCTATTTGATAAATCTCAGTTAGATGACTGTCATCCAATCCTTAGATGGTGATCTCCTCCCCTTCTCTCTGACTGACAGATAACCATGCTAATGGATTACACACCTTTTGTGTGTTGTATTCCCTATAAAGCACAAGTGCTGCTGACATATGTAACTACTGCAGTGCCCTGCTTAATATGCAGATAGTGCAGAGATCTCACAAAATACTGCAGGCTGAAGTTTATGACTGGATGTCTCTTCACTAATTACATACAAAGGAAGACGCTGCTGAATGGAAATTCAAGGGGATCTGTCAATCAAGTAGGCACAGAGAAGCTTAAAACCATTTTACCTTAAAATAACTCAAATCTAGTCCAAACAATTAAGAATTGAGAGTTTCTCAAAAGCAGCCAGAAAGCTGAAGGTGAACTAGGCCATCCAATACAAGAGGACTAGACAGCTACAGTCTTTATGCAAATCAGCTGAATTACCAATCATCTTACCTACACTTTACCTACATCAAACAGGACCATTCACTCCACGATGAGTTGTAGAACATGTCTCTTGCTTGGACGCAGAAGCTGAATGTCCCCTTGTGATTCAGAGCCAGTTTAGTAACTTCTATCTCTTTATGGTGCTGAAAAAGTTTAAATAGGTGTTGTTTCATTATGAAACATTATGTAGATTGATGTAGAATGGACTCTATGGACAGCATGCAGAATGGTTATACTGATGTGATTGATTGATTTTCCATGGGATGTAAATAAGTTGGATTCTTGTTTGGATAAAGTTATTACAGTAAAGTGTTGATGAAAACAACTTCTTTTGCTTATTGGAGTTATTTCCCAGCACAATACCTAAGGGATCCCCAGTGGATAACATCAAAGGACAAGTAACACCAGTTATCATCCTGGATTTTAATTACTCACTGGGAGGCACCGTGACAGGGCCCATTCCCAGGGGGTCACTCAGCCTGGTATTTGCCGTTCTTGTTTGTTATACTGGCCTCTTTCAAAGACATCAGTGGCACACAGTCAATCAGGGGACAGATCTCATCACAGAGATCAATAAAAGTAAAAAATGAGGTGGAAGAAACAAGTGAAAGTGTGCTATGATATCTTTATAAATTCATGATAGCTCCATACAGTATATAGTTACAGTTTGTTACTAATCTGGTCTTGGGTTAAACAATTTACAATTTCTTTTTTTGGAAATATTTTTCTGACTAAACAAGAGTTGTTATTTTTTATGTTTTGTAATGATATGTGAATAATTATACTAAATATAAAGTAAATCAATGTCATCCTTTTTGTCAAGCATAATAGAGAAAAATTATTGCTGGTAAAGTACCTAAAAAAACCCAATCATTTTTATTTCCCCAGTAGTGATACTGCCACCTGCTGGTAAACATTGCTCCATGCTCTTCCCATACAAGTACAGTATTACAGGTAGTCCTCGACTTACTACGTTCATCCGTTCTTACGCGGCGTCGTAAACCGAATTTTGATGCAAGTTGGATCATACGTTCATACAGTATGGTTGCACACAGTTCGACTACGTCGCAAAACCGTGTAATTCGGAACAAGGCATGGTTGCACGCAGTTCGACTTACATCGCAAAACCGTGTAAGTCAGAACAAGGCATCGTATAAAGCGTCGTAACAACTAAACGACGTAACTCGAGGCTGTCGTAACCAGAGGACTACCTGTACTTGCAAAGGAGATTCAGGGCGTTATTGACTAAAGGATGAATTCACCTGTCTAATTCATTTAGTTACAGTTTGAGTTGCATCTTCAAAATAGTCGCAAATTCACTTCTCCTTACTGATGTAGCTGCGAATAGATTTATCAAACAGGCGGACTGCTGCAGACGCAGTCACATTCGTAGTGTGGCGAAGTCAGTCGAATAGAAGTAGGATGTGAAGTCATGTGATGTGATGTGAATTCCCCCAGTGAAGTGCAGTGACGTCATCCTCCCCATATCCTACTAATTGTATATAAGTGAATATTACATCCCTTTCTATGCCTCCCTGTCCCTAGTTCATC
>WMED01013592.1:0-14352 GCA_019650415.1 Pipa parva | reverse complement strand
ATGTTTTGATAAGGCACTTAGTGCCTCTTTTTGCGCTTCTTTACACCACAGTTTCCTTGAGCTTTATATTACATTACAAAGATCCATACAGCTTGAGTAAGAGATGAATGGAGGTGTTTCAGAGGGTTATTGTATACCAGTTAAAGTGTCAAGTATGAAAAACTGTTCATTCCCTTCATACACTTCCATATATACCATTAAACATTCTTATATAGGTAACTCCATAAAATGGAAATCAATTCTTGGTGTTTTATTGTAATGTTATAGGTGTATGCATTTCCTTGGTGTCATCAAGGTGTTAGAGAGTCCTATTAGGTACACTTTATTTTAGGATGCTTATGATCAGTTATTTTCCTGCAAAATTGGATTCTGGAATTTATTTTACCTTGTGGAGTTTTAGGGGGTTATTCACTAAAGCCTGAATTGTTGCATGTAGGTGCGAATAAAGGCTGCTACTATCGCAGTCGTGTCTTTATAATGAGAATATAGTCGCAGTCGTGACTTTATTATGGGAAAATTGTCGCAATCTTAACTTTAAAAAGTTGTCACCACTTTACAACAGAGAAATTGTAGCGAATTTACTATGAATTTACGAATTTTCGCACCTTAGTGAATAACCCCCTTAGTTCACAGCAAGTGCTTATAGTTGAAGGTTCTGTTATTTTTTTTTTTAAGCAGTTAATAGTCACTAACAAAGGTAAAGTATAACATATGGGAATGTGTAGCTTAATACAGTTTGTGTACACCATGGTATGGCAAGTGTTTGGATCCACTCTACTCTCTGAAATGCACACAAACAGCTCCAGCTGGCTACTACTTTAGTATTAGACAGTCAGATAAATGTGTTTAATTGTACACGGGCAGCTAGGCATCTAATTTTTGGTGTTGGGTTAATAAAAGAATGTAGAGTGTAGGGGGTAATTCAGGAAAGAGCAAAGTTAACTTGTGATGCTTCTCATCAGTTCGCTGAGACGGGTACGCGCTCCCTGGTCTCCTGCAAGCAGAGATCATCAAATGCTTTAAAGGTACTTCGGCTCGGTGAGGCGACTCAAGTAGTCGCAAGGTGAGCCGAAGTACCTTTAAAGCGCTGCAGGAGACCAGGGAGCGCATGCCCGTCTCGGCGAACTGATGAGAAGCATCGCAAGGTAACTTCGCTCTTTCCTGAATTACCCCCATAAGTGTCTGCAAAAGATGGAATTGCAAGGAATCATTATGGATGGCATTATCTATATCAGGTGCTTAGTTACGGTATGTATAGACATGAAAGAGAATCTTCAGTAGTAATATACTCTCACATCTTCTGCTTTCCCACATGTCTTGTCTGAGCTGCTTTAGAAGCATTACTGTCATCAGGAAATACATTTAACTAAAACAATTGAACTACAGGTCAGCTTTAGAGAAGCCTGCCTGCTGTTTTTTTAAATTACTCTCTTGCATTTATTTTTTATTTCTTTTGCTAGACTTTAATGTAAGAGCTTGTTAGTATATTGACTTTTAGAAATTGTATCAGTAATTAACATGTAGATAAAGTTAGAGCTAAATTAGGTATTGCATCTGCATAGAGGTAATAATGTAACAGTCATACAACTTTAAAGGGAAAGTGCAATTTTGTGTTTCTAAAATATTTGTTGTTGGAATGTCTCCAATGATTAAAAGAAGGACCTACTTCAATTAAAAGTTTTCACTGTTGTGCTGCCTTGTTGCATTTATAGAAGTATTTGAGACAATAAAAAGCAGTACTGTAATTGCCAAAGTATCAATACAAACAGCCCAATGCCTTTTTAAAAAAAAAAAAATACTTCCTTTAAAATACACTGTTATGCTGACAATATTTGTATGTATGCAGGTGAATTTCTGCATGTTTTTATTTAAATATGTAATACCGAATTGCCATTGTATATGTCACTGAAAAGATTATTTTGTGGCAGGAATTTTCCCAATCACAATTATAGTAGTAGCACAGGTCGATTTTATATAACAGCATCTCTAACAGTGTTAAACTTAAAAGAAAACAGCATTCAGTGCTTTTTCTGGTCCTACAGACTAGATTTGCTTGTGATTTGCTGGTACCATCGGTAAATCTGTGGCTCACACAAACCAAAACCAGGTTGAGCCAGGTCAGCAACCCAGTTGAAAATCAGCTCTGAAGGAGTTGTATTTGAATAACTGCTATATCCAATTAGAAGTTTTTAAATGTAGGTTTTTACAGGTCCTTTATCAAATTTAGCTTTTCTCTAATCTTCTGTTTGACATTACCTTAAGGGTAATGACATGCAAGTCATTTCCCAAATGTTTTGAGAGCTTCACCTTTTCCAGGTGAAAGTTCTAGTGACAGATAATGCAGACACTTGCTATTGATTACCGGACAATTGCCACCCATAGCTAAATACCCATCTATAACCACAAATGTTCACTGAAGGCTTTTAGTGTTAACTTCTTATATGAAATAAATCTGTGTGCATGATTCTGGATGCCTGTTGATAACTGTTTACAGGAAACCCCAGTATGTGCTTATGCACTGAATTGGAATAATACTACTGAATCTACACAGTGCACACAGAATTTGGTTAGAAGGAATGTTGCCTAGCAACAGGGACATTGCCAGGGAATCCCCTCTAACAGACTGCATGATAATGGTCTTTGCATGAACAAATAGCCATGGTGTTACATATAAAATAAAACATTAATTCATAAAATAATTGAACATTGTACCTTTTTCAGGCTTGTTAAAAGGACATCAAATTCCTAACATTTGGACCATTTTATTAGATATATGCAATTCTTCAATTCACCAAGCTTTATTTATCACAGATTTACAGAAAATAGAAGATATATTTTATTACATACAACATTTATAATAACTTTTAATTTTTTTCAGACAGGAAGAAAATATGGTAAAGTTACAGTAATGTTAGAACTGATTTTATTCCCAGCTTTTTAATGTTATATTCCAATTGCTTATGTCTAAAACAAATTAAAAATTGCTTACATTCATCATAAACTTCGCTTTTGTGATCACGGCAATGAAAATTATGCATTTTTACTATAGAAACAGATGATTTTGCATCTTCTCATTTATACAGTCAGACTAAGAACACTATATGCATTGCAAATTTACACAGATTACCAAAAACTGTTCAGAAGTGTGTGGTTTTCTGAGATTTACGACTATACTGCAAATCAGTTTCACAAATCAATCCCCAAATATAGTCGCCCATCATGTTTTCATGATATTGTCCTTGGTAACGGCGTTCAAAGTTCATAATGTCCTGGTGAAAGCGCTCGCCATGTTCTCTTTCAACTTTTCACGATGAGCATCAAGGATATGGATTTTGAGTGACATCCTGCAGCCCATTGCAGCATAGTTCTTTATCAGAGTCTGAACCTGTTGTACATAGATTTCATCTTTATGATTACCTAGGAAGCCAAGAACCACTGCGACAAAACTGTTCCAAGCTGCTCTCTCCTTCCTATTCAGCTTCTTGGGAAATTCACTGCACTCTATGATCTTCTTGATTTGTGGTCCGACGAAGACACCAGCTTTGATCTTTGCTTCAGAAAGCTTAGGGAAAAGATCTTGGAAGTAATTGAAAGCTCTCGACTCCTTATCTAGAGCCCTGACAAATTGTTTTATGAGCCCCAACTTGATGTGTAGTGGTGGCATCAGCACCTTGCATGGGTCCACCAATGGCTCTCACTTTACATTGTTTTTCTCCACAGTGAACTCTGTTCGCTGAGGCCAGTCCCGCCTGTGGTAGTGCGCTTCAGTATCCCAGCAGTCCCAAAGGCAAATAAAGCAAGGATACTTAGTAAAACCACCTTGGAGGGCCATCAGGAGTGACACCTTTTGAAATCTCCGATAACTTCCAATCTGTACTCAACATACTTCAAATCACCTAGCAACATCTTGACAATGGTGTATTCCTCTTTCAGGTACACCGACTAAGCTACAGGAAGAGACAGATACTTGTTCCCATTGTGAAGCAGCACGGCTTTTAGGCTCTTGCATGAGCCGTCTATGAAGAGGCGCCACTCATTCGGGTTACAGGTGATACCTATAGCCTTGAATAGACCGGCCACATTGTTGCAGAAGCACAGTGCATGTTGATGACTGAAGAAGATGGAAAAAACTTGGTGGCGGTTCCTCTGATCTGTGACTTGGACGCTTTCATCTAATAAATTCCATTGCTTGAGCCTTGATGTCTGAAGCTCAGCGTTGGACTTGGTGAGACCAAGGTCTCTGATCAGATCGTTGAGGTCTTTTTGGTTAGGGTAGTATGGCTTCTGCTCCTCATCTGCATATGAAGAGAAATCGTGATCTTCAACATCTTCATCAGTGTCTGACCTGCTGCTTTCTTTTGAAGGTGGTGTAGCTCTGTCTGGAGGTGTTGGTACAGGAAGTTCAGGGCAGTGTGGTACAGGGGCAATAGATGAAGGAATGTCAGGATACGTTACAGGCGGTGCATTTTTGCCAGTGTGACGTTTGCAAGGGTCCATCATGCAGAAGTAGCAATTTGTTGAGTGATTAGTCGATTCACGCCAAATTCTTGGGATAGCAAAATGTATGGCTCTCTTTTCTCCCCTATACCAACCTATAAGCAAACAAAATACAATTTGGAATGAGAATTTGATTTAGGCCTATTTCACACTAATGACTAGTGATATTTACAATATTAACACAGTTAATCTGCTATTTAAGAGAGTAGCATTTATCCACTTACCTTTAAGAGTTTTCTTGCAGTGCTCACATGTGAAATGAGGAGCCCATGGTTTGTCTTGGTCACCAACAGGCATGCCAAAGTATGCTTTGTAGGCCTAACACATCTTAGCAGATGCTTCCACAGAGTACTTTTTCGCGCTTGTCTTTATAAAATGGCCACATATGTAGTAAAATGCGTCTGCTGGATGTATGCAACCTCTTGATGCCATCTAAATTGACTAAGTTGCTGTGTATTGTAAGGAAAAAGGATGTCTCTCCATTCTTGATAAAAAATGGTCAATCTTTATTCCATGCAGTATTAAAGTATAAGAGTGTACTGAGGATTCAGCAGAGTAAGATTGATCACCCGGTACCAGAGTAACACACAATATATACATTTGCATTCCTATGCTACTCCTGTAATGGGTGTGGGGTGAAGTGTGAATACTGTCGTTATCAGAATCTGAATAGATATTAAATTCACACCTGTCTGTCCAGGTCAATTCCCCTTTGTCTGTGATGGCCATTGCCCACTTATTATGCAATCCCAATCAATTAGATCTTGTCTCTCCATCTCTCAGGAAGGGCTATAGTGGCTCTATATAACTGTAGTTATACAGCTACCTACAATTCTGAACAGTCCCAGAAAGTTCTAGATAATTCTGGACAGTTCTAGAAACTTCTTGATAGTTCTCACAATTCCAGAAGCTTCTTAAGTATCTTGAAATATTGTGAATATCCTTAAAAATAGATCAATTTCAAAATATCATTGTGCTGACCACAAAAGCAAAGTTTACAGGGAATAATAACTTTTTTTCTATTCATTTAAGGTACAAACAATCAGGAAAACAAACTTAACAACTGGAAACAAAAAATTTTTTGAAAATTGTTATATGGTGTTCTTAATGTTCACCACAGCCTGAAAATGTGCACAGACAACCATACTTAAATATAATTTTTCTTAAATTCAAACCAAGTCTCATTTCATTAGTATGCAAAAACTAAAATATTTTGTACTATGGTGGTATATCAAGCTTCTATGACCAATCTGTTACTTTGTAGTGATTTTTTTTTTTCTCTTTATCCATTTTGGGGCTTATTAATCAAAGTTATAATTCGAGTGCCGAAATGAATTTGCGTTGTTTCTAGTCACTACACTTCAATAGTCACGAATTCACTACTTATTTGCTAAGCAGCGGATTTCCATAATGAAGAAGCAAATGGTGCTGGATGTTGTTTATTGCATAGTGTGACTTTATCAGTCGGACAGTAGGAGCCCTGCTCTACCCCCTAAATCGACACTTTGATCTCACGAAGTAAACTGGCGATTTCAGCAAAGTACACCTTGCAGAATTTGCTTCTTCAACAGACTCTGATGCTTAATGAATAGGTGAATTACCTCTGCACACGCATGAAAAGCGATGTGAAGAGCTCCATAACTTTGTGACCATTGTATGGATCTGAATCAAAGTTCGATGAATAGTTGAAGAGCAGGAAGTGGCAAATGAATACAAATTCTTCCCTTTAAGCGACTGTATAGACTAGGGGTTGGCAAACTGCGGCTCTTTAGCTGCCTTGTTGTGCCTCTGAACACATCTCCCACCCATGACCACTGACACTTCTTCTGATACGACATTGGCAGATCATGTGATCAGGAGTGCACGCTCCTCCCCCTCCACAAAAATTTTTCCCCAGTGGAGGAGAGAGTGAAATGGCTCCCTCTTGTGCAAAAGTTGATGATCCTTGGTATATACTATCATAGATAAGCACCTTTTATTCAAAGAAAGAATGCAACAAATAAAACAAGCAGCAGAATGGCCACTCATCTTTACTGTAATGATTGGGTGATCTCTCATGTGGTGGCGTTCATCCTAGACCTAAGGGGGTGGGGAAGACTTTTTTGAAGCACCTGTACCTGATTATTCCAACATTCCCTGACATTATATACACAGTTACACTAATGTGCTTGATGTCCCCTGCAGTCCTATCTTCAGACTTACAAAAGGTTTTCCAACACCGTCTGTGCATGTACCAAACTTAAAGGGGCCATGCTCATTTCCTGCAACAATCAATGAAGCAGGCTAGAAGGGGATGCAGGAGTTCAGTTCATATGGGGTTTAGCATATACCAGTGATCATTTGTGAACTGTAGTTTTTTTCAGTTGACTATTGCTATTGATCTTTCTGGCAGATGTACTAGCCTATTCAAAATATACTGGTCATTATCATCAACAGAATCTTCAATCTCAACAGTCCTCTCAAGTAGTCTGACTTGATAGAAAGTGACAATATAGCCGCCACTGATGTCCACTCATAGCCATATCCTTCAGTGTGTAGAGCCATGTGTGAGCATGGTCTTTTGGGCCCCAACTAGGAAGTCGAGAGCTTCCAACTTTCCCTAGTCTTGTGGTGCAATTTTTCATTCACTTACACCATGTCATGGATTGACCGCCACAAGATAGTTTACATTCTTTGCCTGGAACTGATAACAAGATTCTAGTTCGTAGTCAAGCATGTTCCATCTGTAATACATGGCCTAGCCAATGGAGCCTTGCGTTCTGTATCCATTGTGACACAGAAAGTTCTCCTAAATCCTGAACCAAGACTCACTGTCTCACTAGAGTGTTGATAATACAATCACTCAACCTTACCCTGGCTAAACTACAATGAGAACTATGGTCAAATACTTCTAGGCAACAGGAGTTTTCTGCGCACTTCGTCCATGTCTCGCATTGACACAGGAGGACCGAATGAATGGTCGCATTGTAGACACAAACCTTGACCTGAAAGGACACATTTTTTCTGCACCATAGGTGCCTTAAACCTGCATAGGCGACCCTATCTTTGAGGATGTGCAAACTTATCTCTTCATCAAGTCATTATTTGAGATGTTGCTTCCCAAATAGGTGAATCTTTCTACAATAGCTAGTTGATTTCCAGTTAAAGATAGAAAAGATGGAAATGAAGGCCAGTATTTTGCATTTTGAAGGAGAAAAACACATCCCATAAGAGAGGACAGCTTTCTTGAGTCTTTCCATTGTAGCCTGAGCACTTTTGGCAATTTTGAAGATACATTCTATGTGGTTTGAATACTCCAAGTCAAAGACCCATCCACCAGGTGCCAACTCGACTCCTGTACTGTGGAGTCTTTCAAGGGCAGTCCTAACTATTTCATCCATGACATAATTGAATAGAAATGGGGAAGTAGGGAACCCTTGACGAACGCCACTACTAGTTTCAAAGGTATCAGACAGTTGCCTGTGTGCCCTCACTTAGTTGATGGTGTTTGAGTACAAGACCCTGAAAAGGTTAAGGAACTTAACTGGTATTCCTTTTCTCAATAAGGTTTGAAATAACTGTGTGTGTGGTCAACCAAATTGAATGCCTCTTAAGGTCTAGATCGTTGGGCATCAATATACGTGGCGTAATTCCAGTACTTGTTGAAGAAGGAAAATATACTAATACAAAACTGAGAACCATTGTTTTAGAGCATTGTCTCTGTGTTGCATCTGAAGAGTGATAGATTCACTTGTAAGAACTGATTATTAAAAGCACCATCCTTATGTGGCAGTATCTTGCAACATGTTTAAATCATTAAACTATGTCAAAAGTAAGGCCATACCAACCAGAGTTTAACATACTCTCTAAATATACTCTAGTTCCGGAGTGATGACCTTCACAATGCCATTTCCATTATGTTTCATTTATTAGTGGGATTGTGATCTAAAATTGAAAGAATGTGGCTGACCAGCGTCATTTGGGATACTGTGAAGCAGTACGGAAACTGTGCATTCTTCAGTTCTGTTTGTGGTATGCCAGCACATTCCTATGCTGTGAGGTTTGAAGGAACTCTGTAATACTCAAGAGAATGGATTCTGAGAAAAGGAACATTCAGATTTTATTCTCTCACTTTCATTGATGTTATTACAAGTGGAAATTGACTACTCATAATTTTTCTTTGGATTTGGGAAAAACTATGTAATTTCCATCTAGGACAGAATATTTCCCAATGTTTGTTAGTGGTTCAATATAAATCGTATATCATCCTTCAGGCATGGGGAAGTGTTTGTTTCTGGGATAAGGGGATTCCTAAACAGTATGTCATTGTTATAGCTTTCAGGGTTCATGTGTTCTGCCTAATATGGACTTTCATGTGTATTTCTTTAGGGAAATAGTGCCTACTGTCTTTGCTTAGAGAGTGGGTAACTGGATATACAGTAAAATCATTATAAGCAGTTTAAATGCAGCATACCTTCTATTTGGCTAATAGCTTGGCATTCACTTTAAAGAACCATATTGATCTGTGTTACATCATAGATTTCAAAAACAACAAAAAGGTCGAAAAAATAGTTTTCAACTGTAGTAAACTTTGCCTCTAGTGTACTGCTGCTAGATCCATCAGGTAAGTATTGATTTTAACTATAGTTATCCTTTAAGTAAGGGTCTTTGTTTTTGTGCATGTTTTATTTCAAGGATTGCGAAGGTAATACACAGAGGATTCTAAAAAAAATCATGGTTCTTGAAAACCAATGATACCCCTCATCCCACTTTAGGGGTTTATTGACTAAAGTCCGAATTGTTGCATGAAGGTGTGAATTCGCCAGCTAAAGGCAGTTGCAATAAAATGCTACTGTCACAGTCGCGTCTTTATAATGAGAATATTGTCATAGTTGCAACTTTACTATGGAAATATTGTCACAGTTGCAACTTTACAATGGGAAGAATTGTTGTGGTCGCGGATTTGCTATGAGAATCTGCTGTTTGAGAATTCGACAGTAAAATTCTCACTTTAGTCAATAACCCCCTTATACTGTATTTCCCTTTGAATAGAGATGGCAAAACTATGTATTTATATTAAGGTTTAGTCAAGGTTGTTTTTTCTTTTAATCTAAGGATTGTACAAAAATTAGAGAACAGTATCTAATTTCTTTTCTGCCTCTGCAAAGTTCTAATGCTTTGCAATGCTCTGCAAGCCAAATGTGAGTGTGATATTCTACATGTCATACATAGTGAGGATCCCACATTCCTCTCCTCCCATTCTTTGGACTTCGTCCGGTAGGAGAGATATTTTTGGTACGCCCATCATGTGCTTGCTAAATCCAGAGCTGTTCTGATGTTTTCCTCATCCAATTACAGGGATATGTTGTGCACTTTATAAAAAATATAATCATGCCTTGCAGTTAGTTTGGTGGCACTCGATATTCTGGAGTTCAGTGCTGCAATTTGATTATGAACAGAGGCATAAATAATAATAATTATTTTCTCTTCTAAGTTAAGGATGCTAAAACAGGGTAAACATCTCCAAAATCCTAAACAATATTGGGAGGAGTGGAAATTGCCCACTGACTGATAATGTATGTGTAAGTCTAAGCCAATTTGCCACACGCATTTTTTAAACAGCATGCTTGAGACCCTCATTGATTTACCTATTCTACTGCCAGCGACCACTTCCTGTTTAGTGAGCCAGTGTTTTGCCTCAAAAATAGGTCCAAGGGGTTTTATTATATTAAAGTGCCAGCTTACTAAACAGGAAGCAGTCGAGCTGAAACAGTTACGTACCTGGGCCAGAGTATTTTAAAGCAATTTCCACATTTAAAAATATTGTGCAGCAAACAGCTTGGTGTGATCAGTGCCGGCTCTGCCATTAGGCAGAGTAGGCAAATGCTAGGGGCGCCGCCTGCCTAGGGGGGCGCCCTAGCATTTGCCTACCCTGCCTAATGGCAGAGCCGGCACTGTGTGGTTTGTGTTGCGGGGGGCGGCGCCGGGGGAGGGGGGCGCCTATAGGGCCAGAGCCGGCTCTGGGTGTGATACTACCCTAAAATATTATTTTCTGTCTTGCTGTTTAGAATTATGAATCTTCCAATTCAGTGAGAGGCTTCTTTCAAAAGATAATGGGATTGAAAGTGTTTGTATGGTGTTACTTGCTGTACAACATTGACAGTGCCTTTAATGATATAAGTAATGTTATTAAGTCCACAGAGCCACATGAGCCACATTTGTCTTGCAATGCCAGGCACAGGTCCTGTGGATAATGCTTACAACTTCAAAGTTTTAACACAAGGGTTTTTGTATAAATATAGATAAGCTTTTTTAGTAAATAAATGCTTAGTAACACTCAAAGATAATGTGTGCCATCTTTAATGTTTTTTGTGAAGATGCTAAAATAGGATAGTGCCACATAGCAGGCCCTTGCTCTTATAGTAAATGTGGAGCAAAGAAGTATATATGGCTTTATTGTCTACAACATTGCTTTTAATGGTATGCTAAAATAATGCTTGGAGAGCACTATATTAATCTGTTGAAGAAGAATATACCCTAAACATAACTGATATGCTGAAAGTACTGGGTTTGTTCACTTAAACCGCTATATTATAAAGCAGCAAATTAGTACCTTTGACTTGCTATACTATCTCATAGAACTGCTGGTGCTAGTATGTCACCATATAGGACCCTCATTGATATGCTAATGAACCGTAATTCATCATCACATATATTCTTTTACTGGTGGAGGAATGCCACATGGTATATTAAACTGTGAATATATATCAATGAGTGCTGGTTTTCACACATGCTCTGTAAGTAGTCAATGCCCAGGACAACAGCTTTCTCAGCAGGGGATGGAGCTGAAGTGCTACAAAGGCTGCCATGTACTTGTGAAATTATGCATGCTGAAGAAACAAAAATAATCAAGTAGGTGGCTTGGAAAAGGAAAATACTGTGGGTTTATTGTGTTACTGGCATGTAGGCTAAATGAACAAATGTGATTTATTAGGAGACCTAAGTTCTTCTTTAATGTAATTCATTTGCTGAAATATTTATCAATTTTGCTTTCCCCTTTATAATCTCTGATTGTGTTTTTTTTTTCTTTTTCAGCCTGCCTTTTCTTTCCCAATTGTCGGGTGGGCAGGGCTAAATAATGATAGACATTATAGCTCCTCCAATCAGATCTCTTAAATCCTGATTTAGCAGGGATCTGATTGGACTAGCTATAATGTCAATCATCATCACCCGACCCAAGAAAGTAAAGGCAGGCTGACAGGGAAGATGACAGAGAGAAATGCTGTATAAAGGTACATTTTAAAAAATATATATATATATTTACAAAACGTTTATTTCATTTGTACAACCTAAATTAGTATTAGTGTTTTGAAGTGACAGGTGCACTTTAACTGAATAGTTCTGTCTCCTTCCCTTACTGATGCTTCTACTTTCATACTCAAGGACAAACTTGAGGGGCTGATTGACTAAAGGGTGAATTCATCTCACTACAATTTAAGTCGCATCTCCAAAGTAATCACAAATTCACTTCTCATTAATGATTAAGGGGAAAAAGACTTGTCTTGTTGTGTGGCATAGTCAGTCAGATAAAAGTGGGATGTGGAGCCCTGCCATCAGACCCCAATTTGCCAATCTGATGTAGCGAAGTCAAATAGGAAAATTTGGAGTAGTACATTAAGTCGCATTTGCTCTTTCAACACACTCTGCCGCTTAGTCAATAGTAGAAGTACACGCGCATGCAAAGTGGTGCGTAGTGCTCCGTAAGATCACAACTATCATAGTCTCCCAAATTGGTTGCATATTTGCCGCAACACAGAGTTTGATCAAAATCAAACATGGGGATGTGGCGAATAGATGTGAATTCAAACTTTACGTGGCTATTTGGTCTTTAGTCAATATGGCTATAAAACTCAAAGGTCAGTGGCAACCTGTGCTTTTTGATGTTGGGAATTGCAGCCTGTTGTTTTTAATTGACAACTGCAGCAAAATGCAAACTTATTTCCAGTTGTGTTTTACTATGTAAAAATAGATTGCCGGTGTTTTGTCATGGTAAATCACATCTGGAAATCTATCACAAGCAATTTCTCTACTTTCCCTTTGTATTATAATTTTGCTTTCACCATCAATATAACACAATTGTTGCATTTAGCTGTGAATTCGTATTTGACCTGCTCACGGGAAGTGACATGATCAGGGAGTGAGTGCAGGGGAGAGAGCGCTGAGCTACAGTAGAGCTGAGCTGACTTGAGGTGAGGTGAACAGAGCTGAGTTGATGGAAAGGGAGGGTGAGAGTTTCTGCCCTGCTGGGTGGGAGGTGGTGGGGTGCCCAAGTTTCATGAGCCAAGGCCCTGGATGTATTATTCACTTATATGCAGTTAGTGAGATATGGTGAAGAAGATGTCACTGCACTTCACTGGAGGAATTCACATTACTCCATATGACTTTGCATCCTACTTCTATTCAACTGACTTGGTCACGCTATGCATGGGACAGCATGTGTAGCAGTCCGCCTGTTCGACAAGTTTATCTGCAGCTTCATCAATAAGGAGGAGTGAATGTGCAACTATTTTAGTGATGCGACTCGAATTGTAGAGAGGTGTATTCAACAGGTGAATTCATCCTTTAGTCAATAACTCCCATAACCAGCCCAAACATGAGGCAATAAAGAAGTAAAATAGTAGCCTGCTGTTGCTTTAAGACAGGGTAGCAAGTGGATGATTAACTTTAATTTAGGCAGTGTTTGTAACCCCAGCATTAGTAGTCCTGACTGGGAGAGGAAGGATTTCATTTGAAGGAAGTAGAAACAGAGAAAATAGCCAGGCCTAATTTTGTATCTAGTGTAATCTATCTGGATTCCTTACTATTTCTGTGTAGATTAAAAAAGAAATGTAAAAATGCATCACAAGATTATGCTTTCTATACTCTAAGATTAGCAATTAATCACACTTTGTTATACAAGAGGCTTACAGAGCAGTTTCTCTTTTCCTCCAAGGGATAATGTCATCACATATCTACACTATTTTTTAATATTCCATTTAAAAGACCAGTAACAAAAAAAAATATTTCTATTGGGGTGGCAGCTATTTCTACACTGTAATTGTAAAAGATCTTCGCCCTCATTGACTAAATGCAGAATAGTTGCATATAGCTCTATATTCACATATATTCGCTACTTCCCCATGTTTGATTACTGAACAAACTGCAAAATGCCAAATATGCAACCAATTCAGATATCTACAATATTCTCAATCTTACAGAGCACTTTGCATCATTTTGCGTGTGCGTGCATAGGTCATTCTACTATTGACTAACTGCTCCAAATTCACCTTTTTGACTTTGCCATTTCAGACTGGTGAATTAAGGGTCTAATGGCAGGGCTTTGCATTCTACTTCTTTTCAATTGACTACGCCACACAACACATCCGATAATCTTTGCCTGGAAGTTTTGGAAATGCACTTTAAGATGAAGTATTGTAGCTATTAAAGCCTTCGGACCATTTTCTTCAGGTCACAAGGTGTTTAGTTACGCTGCTGCATTTACTTCACCTTCAGCAAATTGTTATCTAGTCCCTTTTTGTATATGTTAGTGATAAACATAATATAGTTGCATGAATGTGTACCAGATGTGATTTTAAGTGGGGTCATGCAAGTTACAATTTACTATAGGCAATTTAATGTAAAGTGACCTGAATCCTTTCAGTTTAAAACCTGGGTTTGTCTAGTATATAAACTTACACCTCATTTCTTTTTATACAATTTCAACTGCCCTATTGCCTAAGTATTTTTCTAGGTATACATATCCACTTCAACTATTGACTAAGGCAGTGGTGGGCAAACTTATTAGCCAACTGAGCCAAATATCAAGAGTAAGTCGAT
>WMED01013591.1:0-14353 GCA_019650415.1 Pipa parva | reverse complement strand
TGGAACTTGCACTATTGGTGACTGACTAAATACTTTTTTTCCCCACTGTAGATGCATTCCTGCTAACAATTTGTTTATTGAGTTGAATTATTTTTGGAGTCATTGTCATGATTTATGGAAACCCTGTGTAAGCGTTACAGCCATCTTCCACAGATAACCAAGTTTTCTGCCTAAACATACTGCTATATTTTACCATTAATTACCTCATTGTTCTTTATAAGGCACCAACATTTTTTAAACGAGGGTTGAAAATATTTTGGTACACCTGCCTTTTCTGATGCTGTTTTGCCTTTTTTATTCCAGCCTCTTAAATTGATGCAACTAAATTAAAATGCATTCTCTATACACATTTAAGGTTATTCATCAATGTAACACAGGCTTACTTGATGCCATTGAATTTCAAGACTGCTCTCATATCTTCTGGAAGACTCATCGGGTCTGGCCAGTTAAAGTGCTCTGTGACTGGGATAATGTTCTTTCCACAGTTTAATGCTGTGACAATCTCCTGGTGATAGAATTAAAGAATGTTAAACTTGCTCCATGATGTATGTGTATGAAGTCTGTGTTCTGACTAGTCAATCATAAGGAATGTAACATGGTAGAATAAAAGACCTCTTCAAAAATAGCCATAGTATAAAGTGGATTCTGATGGTTGGACAGTGTATATACATAATACAGTATATATGTACATATCTTGTCTAAATTCCAATGTCTCAGCTTCCCCTTAATGCTGGCCTGGTTACGACTGCCATACATACCATTGTCATAAAATCTAACTGTGCTCAAATCACTACATTTTCACTTACTGTGGACCATTATTTGATTACCTTTTCATTTGGATTGTGAGATTTCATATTTCCTATTTAGTAAATATTAACTATACCCATCCCCCATACTGCAGAGCTGGTTAGTACTGCATTCTGATGCATACTATGAACTTCAGTGGTTTTCTGTTCAGCCATGCAGTGTATAATTGCACTAACATCCTATCAGACTTGAATCATTGGTATTTTATAGATATTGATTATAAAGCTCCCAGATCATTATATTTCAAATGTTAAATTATATAACAAATGAAGGGTGTTTGGCTAATAAGTAAAGTATTTATCAATATAACATAGTTATCAGCAACAAAGATCTCCTTCACCACTAAATATACACACTAGATCATTGCTTTGACAAGGTACCATTTTGAAATGCAGGTCACTGAAGATTTGAATACAGTGCGGCAACACAATACTGAAGTCCACCTAGTTCAATTAATGATATGGTCAGATTCATTTATAGGCATTTAATTTCTAGGGTTTGATGGGTAAACTATTTGTCTCCAGTTTAGGATTTTAGGATCCCTTTTAACAGCTGTAAAATAACCTGCCCACATCATACATGCCATTGTTCCCGTTAAAGTATTCATCAGGACTCGAGCACATGGCAGTATAAACTGAGTTGTGCTGCAAGTCAGGAAATGAAAGTCTGACTTTATTGAATAGAAAACTTGCAGCAATCAGACTAGAAATGGAGGTCAGCTCAATGCCCCTACAAACAGTAAGAGTAGGGCTGTGAGAGAGGGATTGAAAAAGAGGTTATCCCCAAGGGATAGACGTTTATATCTTTGTTACATTCTGAGTTTAAGCAGAGATGGCTAACTGTAAACACTGTATTGGAAATGTGACCTATAAAAGAGCAATAGCTCTTATGCTCACCCACAAGTTCAGCCATTTGTGAGCCATCTGTGGAAAGTAGTATCCGCATGGCCTAAAAGATATATTAACCTATTTTCACTCTTACCTTATGAACCCAATCTTTGCAGTCATTGTCCCCCATGCACTTGTCCAGGGCTCCAGCAGAAAGAACCAAAATAAAATTCCGGGCACTGATCACACTTTGGATCAGTTTGTCCTCAAATTTTCCAGCCTCCAGTTTCTCAACGTCGATAAATGCACTAAAGCCATGTAGATATAGGTGCACTTTCAAAAGGCTGTGGGAATACACATGTTATTGGTCACACCTAAATAATTCAGAGTAAGTTGGCTTGCAGTATTTCCTTGTACTGTATTCTACAGGTGGTGCATGTGATAATAGAAGAGAGGAACCCTCTACCCATGGCAGGCATCAAAAATCACTGCACCCTCCAACAGATAAGGCCCTGAGACATCAGTTCATTTTCTTACATACCCCTTTTATATTTTTTATTGCCCAATAGGAACCAAGAACTTGGGAGTGCACAGAGTGCAAGCACAAACTTAGAGTGCTCCCAGCAGAACCAGAATCTGTTACAGCAGGAGATAATAGAATGTAGCAAGATGTTAGCCATGGATATAAGCAGAGACAAATAGAGAATAGGTGATACCTTTATTGGCTAACTGAATAGATGGTAATGCAAGCTTGGTATGGCACCATGCCTAAATAACAAACCTAAGTATTCTGGAAAGCTTGAATTTACCAACTATACAGTTAATCAATAAAAGAATCCCCTATACTTGATTTCTATCCACCAGGAGAAAAATAACAGAAATAACAGGGATTTTATAGATGCAGGATTTGTTCAATAATGCAAAAAAAAAAAAATACCTGTCATCTTTACTGCGTACCTGGCCAGCTGTGACCCTGTGCAGCGTCTGTAACTGATAAAGACATCAGGTCCATCTGCGCTGGATTTACCTGCACTGCACGGTAGAGGAGAATGCAGCATCTCTGTGGTACATAGAGGAAAAACAGGTAGGCTAATGAGCAGGATGATCGTTTTATTCACAGACTCTAAACCAACAATTGTAAGAATCAATAACAAAAAAAATCAACCTGTCCTATTTCTGTATTTTAATCCATTTCATTTGTTCTGTTTGAATCCAATTTAAAACGCATTCCTTAAAATAGTGACACTTTTACTGATGTAAATAAATGGATTTTTACAACAGTGTAGATGACTGAAAGGCTGGGGCTACGCTAGAAGTTTTACATCTGGCGACTTTTTCTCAGCATATTTTGTACATAAAAAAGTAAAATGCACTTGTACAGCCATTCTTGTGAAACATGCTGAGTTTAACAGGATAAATACACTGCCCATAGCATTTTTGTGTATTAATTGCAGCATGTCACACACATGTGGACCTATACCTGTGTTTTACATAAGTTGTCTTACTTAATACAATCATTCTTAAATCCATTTACATAAATGAGTAATGTAACTTATTTGGTTGGATATTTTATATGTCAAACTCACAGATGGATTAAGATACTGCGGGGCGCTAAGCGAATAAGTAGTTAGGATGCAGCCTTCTTCCAAATGCATACTTAAAATACACTTTAAAGGAAAAGTATTCCCATTTAGGTTGGCAGGACAGTTATTTAAATACAGCAATTGTGAAATGTTTTATCTTGAAATTCATGCACTGTATTCATTTGTCTGTTCTTATTTTTACTGATGGCAGTCATTCTGTTAAACAGAGCTCACCCAGTTCCATTATTTTCTATGCTGCTTTAGATTATTTATATTGCAAATGTGTGCTTGAACGCCCCCCCCCCCCAAAAAAAAAAAAAGCTACATAGCTAATTATACTACACAATTTTGGAAGCAAAGATTTAACTTATAGCAACTATAAATGCATTTTCATTTTTGTGTTATTTTTCTTTTTAGGGACTATAGTTAGGCCATGGCAGAAGCCTAAGGTGCCTTGTGCATAATCCGGCTCTGGACGCATTTACCTCTTGCAGCTGATAGAATTCGAACTCGGTGAAATCCCATGGAAATATGACAGTCTTCTTCCAACTGCTGCTCAGTCACATGGTGGAGGAAGTTGCGGTCAATTCCACAGGTCACCAAGTTGTATGTGTATTGCCTGAATCGAGGTTCCACACTGCCCAGCCAGTCTGCCAGGTTACTACGGTCACATGTTGAGTAATTTGCAAATGTCTTCAGCTCTATTAGTTCTCTCATAAATCTGCAGAACAGAGATATTAGAGGGCTTGGTGATTTACATAGGCACAGACTATTCTACTAGTTTCTTGGTATGGTACATTACTGTTATTGTCAATGGATGTGGTAAAAATTAAGATGGCAAACATGTGAGCACATACCCATTTTATCATTCATATATATATATATATTTATGAATATTACGATACTTGGTGATACCTTTATTATTGGACTAACAGTTGTTTTAAGTAGATAAGCTATCTCTCTTTATCAAGTCAAGTTACGATACAGTTGTCGTGTTAGTCCACAGATGCAAAAAAATGATTATTGTGATATTTGGTGATACCTTTTTATTGAAATAACAGTCAGTATATAGTGTTGCCAAAGACTTGATAAAGGGAGAATTGAACTCTAAAAAGCTTGTCTATCTAAACTGACCATTAGTCCAATAAAAAACTACCATGGGTTCCTTGCCCTGGGCAAAGATATGGAAGTCAGATAAAGTAAAGGCAGTCATTATTCTAAACCTGAAAGATGATCAAAATGAAAATGTTACTTGTTTTTGAAGAGTGATGATTGATTTGTAGCTCAGTAAAGGGATAGAGACAAATAATCAGTTATTAATCCAATATGCAGATTTATTTCCTATCCCACAGATGAAGGCTCTTTATCAGATCTGCGGTAGTCCTGCTTTGCGGCATAATTAAATTTAGTATTTTAAGAAAACTAAGTGTAATGGGCCTCAGTACATATTACATTTAGGGGAAGAAAGGCTATTTTTAACCACAACCCCAGTCACATAAAGAGTCATTTTTCATGCAGTCGGACATGATGAAATGATAAAGCTAATGCCCCTTTTCTATGATTGCATTGCTGCTGGAGGATCCAGTAGATGGGGTATGAGCTTTCTCTGTTTTATTATGGTGAAGCCTGGAAAAACCTTCTTCTCCTTTCAGTATGGTAATACCAATTAAAGGCTTTCTGGACCAACCCATAATCCTTTGGCACACTCTTTTTTTAAAGATATTTAGATATTTTTGATAGTTGCCAGGCACAAGGCAAGATTCTTACCTCTTACGTGTAATGCTTGAAGTCATTCCTAAATCATCCCTCAAATCTGACTCTGTTAACCTGAGCAAGAGATCACCATCAATCTGATTGTCCTGTAAAGGTACAACGGTATTACTGTATGAGCAGGAAAAGAAAGAGAGTGCAGTATCATGGCAAAGTTCAAATTTATCTAAGTGCTGGATTTACTTCTCAGGGAATTATATGCACAGAGTGTTTGGGCCTTAGAAAATCCATCCACCAAATGAACACACCCATGCGCCAATAATCACAGATTAGATTATGCAGTTATCTGAAGTGCTTCATCTCTATGACTCATAATTTTATTTTTAAAAAAATGAAATTACAAATGTCAGGTTTACAATTTATCTGTCTGGTCTATGTCCCTAACTAAGAGAGAGGAGCTCTTCTCTCCAAGACACCTACAGGCACAGATCTCTTGTGCTTATATGGAAGAAGAACCAAAGGTAGGTAGCGACCAAAACTTGCATGAATTAATAACTGATCTGTGAAAGGTGCTACTAAAGGGGTAATTATACATAATATATAGTAAAAAGGAGAAAGCAGGACCCACTAATATAGTACACACTTATACTTTACTAACAAATCAAATGAAATAAAATAGGAAGTAGAATGTTGCAGTGTGAATAACAGTATTAAAACCAGTTAAAACCAATGTCCAAAATAGGACCACAGCAAAAAGGGGAGAGTACCAGTATAGTACAATAATATACAAAGGTAGGTACAGGGTAGCGCCACAGAAAAGATTAATAATGATAAGCATATGTGTTTATAAAACATAAATATAGTAGAATTAAATAATAACTAATTGCCAGATCTGTGTGCTAAAGTACTAGTTGCTTATATGGAAACTCAGGACTGGTTTATGGAAATACAGTAGAAGCTGCCTCTCTTGTTTTATATGACACTCACACACTAAGATATGCTATCGATCATCCCTCTGAGTTCCATAGATCTGGTCCATTTTTCCTAGTCACTACCACTAGTATCAAACAATCATATTTAAATATACTAATTTCATTGTGTCTTCGTTCTTTCTGTTAAGGTACAGAGCATTGTGAAAAAAACTCTAATTTATTTGATTTGAAAACTTTTCAAATTTGAGAAGATATTCCTGATCATATACTATAATATAGTCTATCTTAGGCAGGGTGTGTATAGTATACAGAGCATATCTACCAGGCAACACATAGGCATGGAATGGGAATGTCTCACTAGGAGAGATCAGAAATGCAGTGGTGTAACAAAAGGGGTCTTGAATATTTAAATATTGTACTGCATGAAGTTTGTACATTTTTCCTTTCTGTGAGTTAGCCTACATGTAACTCAGCATCACCAGTATTCTCCTCTGTAGCTGGTACTTGGAGATACTAAATGATTTCAAGTGGATCAGTGTTTTGTTTTTATTCCTTCATTGTAAGTCTAGTCCATTTAACTGCTTAAACTCATACAGGATTAGAAATTAATGGCTACAAGTAACTCTGAGTGTTACTTGCACCGAAGGTGAATTTACAGGAAAGAGTTTGTGAAATGCAGTAGAGTTTAGAGACAACAGGATCAGTAGAGAAACCTAAATAAACCAAGTGTTATTTTACAATATCAAAAGATGAAATTAAAATGACAAGAGAAAGATTCCCTAGATCACTGTGCACTCACTCAAACATACCAAGAAGTTCTCTGAGTATTTATCAAATCCAATCTGCTGCAGCCAATTCTGCACTTCCAGTGGTTTCCAGTTAGGCACTGAACGTACAATTCGTCGAGGGACCTCTTCTCCCATCATCTGTAGAGCCTTTTTTGCCAGAGACGATACCGTTCCATCAGTGCAATAACACACAATCCTCCTTAGACTCTGAGTGGCTCCAATTTCATTGAATACCTGCAAGCAAGACAATAATTGGTTAGTAATTTTTTAGTTTAATGTCACCCTTCATTTTGTTGGGGTGCATTACTACCCAATAGCCAGCTAAACCTGATCTTTTACCCTCTGAGTGACCAATGACAAGATTTCAGTTTCTAGGCCTAGGAGAAACACTTGAACACATGGGTCCTTTCAACAACTGATGGGGGCACAGGACTGAGTGAACTCTAGTGAGCCCTTACAAAAAGTGTAGGGGGGTGCTGGAATTGCTGATGCAACTTTTTAGTTGGACAAATGTCTTTAAAAATAAAAATAATTATCCACTTTGGACATAAGGTATAGTGTATAGTATAGCATATCAAGTAAACCAATGAAACATAAATTAACATTACAGACAATTTGCCTTTCTTTATACAAGGTGTAGTTTATTGCCAACACCTGGTAAATAAGGAAATATAGAACTAATAAAATAAGTATATTATGAAACAGAAACCATGATGACTGTGGTAGGCGAAAGGAAGTTATTTCACAAATACACAAGTACAAATTTGTAGTTAGAGATCTAGTCCACTTCCTGTCTACAGCAGAGATTAAGTATAAATATAAAATGCCTAAGAGGTATGAAATGGAGAATGGGGAAATGTAGTTTATGTAGTTATGTGGTGAGGGATACCACACAAGAGCTACACAGGGGCTGTGTTTATAGGTACCCCCTCCAAAACGCACCAAATACATCTTCTTGGACCTGGAGGGGGACATAGGCCACTGCAGGTGTAGTTTTTGATGGCAGTAGTAAAGCAGTGTCTGGGCCCTCTTATGGTATAGGCCAGGATTATCTGCAACTGCTGTGACCCCCTAAGTTTATACCCCTGGCATAGTAAGTAATCAGTCTAAATCATTATACAATGCTGCTGGCTTGTGACTACAAATTACATACTTTTTACATACTTTTTACATACTGCATTTGCAGTTTAGCATATTTGTTATCTGTACGGACATACTAATTACCATTTTGTTCAGTTTATTAATAAAGAGTTTTAGCTAACTGTTGGCCTGTATCCCGGAGAGTATTCCCCGCACAGTGTGAAAAATGGATATACCTGGGAAGTCTATGTTGGTGGAGTGGGAAGGCAAGGCTTAATAACGCAAATTGTGTAATTAAAAGGGGCAGGGTTATGCAACAGTTTGGGGTGGAACAGGGCGGGTTTAGAGTAGGGCTTTGGGGAAAGATAGCAGAGAGGAGAAGTTGAAGGTTTCCCCGAAGACATGGTGATTGATTTGATAACCCAGAGTCTCCAGGTGAAACCCTGCAAGTTCCCAGATCTGAGAAAGGAGCCCCCAACTTGACACTGCATTTTTCACAAAGGCTGTAGTATTGAATTAACTTTAACTTAGAATAATCAAATCATGTTACTATTTGAGACATTTCACCAAACTGCAAAAAAATTCTAATATTTGATGATTATGCGACTTGGTAGAAGTAGCAAATTGCTATGAATTCATTGCATTTTACAAAACAATGTGTATTTTGATAAATATGTCCCTGTCAGTCTTTATAGGGAGTTGTAGGGAGAATGTATTATGCTAATATTACATATCATCATTTAATAAGCTGCCATGACATTGAAGCAGTAACATACACCTATAATGGCTGTTCACACAACAAAGATGACAGTGATTAACATGCACGTCCGGAGAGCCCTACTTCCCAGGCATGTCACCCACAGCCATTTTTTAGTAGAAACACTGATCCATTAGATCATGTGATCAGAATCTATTCTGCAACTAGAGTTCCATTAAGTGTTGATTTGGTTTCTCTTACCTTTGTGTTCTTCTGTCGGGACTTTATAGTGGCTTCCACACAGAGATAAAAAGCAGCAATGCACTGAGCCTCCAGTCGGGAGCTGTCCAACAAAGGCACAAGTCTCTGAAGATCATCAGCTGTGCGACCTTGTGTATTATCACTACTATCTAAAAGCGCACCTGCAAATTCCAGTGGGTCCAGAGAAGAAATAAAGGGTTCTACTAATGCCAAAGTACCAGACCTTTCCACTTCTTTCTCAATCTCTTTGTTTGTTGCCAGAACAGTGATAGCCAAACAAGCATGAAACCTAATGAGATCATCTTCTTTAGAGAAGACCAGGGGGAAAAGCCACTCTGCTGCCCTCTTCTCAATCATAAGGCGCTGATTAGAAGGTCCACTATACATGGCACAGTTTGACAAGGCCATAGCACAGTGTCGCAAAACCACTGGGTCTGTCCAACGACACCAAAAAAGGACAAAATCCAAGCCTCCATCACAGATAAGCTGGTAGCAGGTTTCCTCTGTATGTTTAAACATGTGTTCCAAGATGCCAGATAGGCTACGGGCAAGTTGTGAGTCATTTCTTTCTTTAGCTGTGTTCAGAATCACCCCCAGGCCAACTCGAGCAATGCGATCTCTGATTATGGAAAGATAACATCTAAAACTTGAATCAAAACTTCAAAATCAGTGGTCACATTTGAATCTTATTTCATGGAACCAATAAGTAGTAATGTCTATAATCTAACTGATTTAATTAAGAAAGGCTTTTGACATCACAATTTCTCATTTGTGTGACAAATTGAACCACAAACCACTAAACCTTGGACAATATGCCTTCTGTTTTTTTGTAGGGCTTTCTTTGTATATTTAAATTATCACTGCAATGAGATGACAATGAGAGCCTCGCAGTAACTCACTTTCCTTATGACTAGCCACACTAGCATTTGAAAACTGAAGAACTGCTATTAAAACTAAAGCATTGCTCTTCTCTTTGTGGTCCTGACAATTTTCATTAGTGAAGTGAAAAATGTGGCTTTACACTGGCTCTTTATCTTTTTTGAATGTATTTATATAGCACATATATCCTCTACAGTTCTTTAAAGAGATTAACAATCACATTAGTCTCCTGTGGAGCTTGCAATCTAACTTCCCTACCAGACAGACAGACATATACTATGGACAGTTTAGTCCTACTTCAATTAACCTAGTATGTTTTCAGATAGTAAAAGGCAACAGAAACCAGAGGAACCCATGCAAGTATTGGAAGAACCTACAAACCCCATGCAGATAATGTCAAGGGTGGAGTCAAACCCAGGACCCAGCAATGAGTAATGGATGTAAAAAGGAAAGCAATGCTTAGAATTTATAAATAGTAAAAAGTATAGCATCCAAAATGCTTATGTGGCCCTGACCTTAGACTAGGATATTCTGTAACTCTGGTTCCCTTACATTCGCAGACAATACAAATATGGCTGCAGGTGATGTTCATCCATGAATGCAGAGGTTATGTTCAGGAAGTAAAGGAAGCCACAGAGCAAACAGAAATAGAAGAACTGAAAGCTGTTCCAATAGCTCCAACTAAATATGAGATGGGGGAATTCAACATAGTGCAATTCCTGGCAGATATATATGTCACAGAAAGGCAATTAGAAATACTTAACGACTTTTTAGGAGGAATAATTTGCCCTGCAGCACTGGGAATTTGCAAGAACAGAAAGAAGGAATGAGCACTGACAGTAAATATGGTGCTTAAGCGCACACAATTCCATTAGCTGTGATACGCTCAGCGTCAAATTAGAAAGTTTCTTTTAATCAGATCTCTTTCTTGAAAATATCCAAAATTAGCTTTCCCAAATGTATTTGTACAGTCCTGTTGTTATATTTATATTTACTGCAAACAGACAGTGAATGTCTGGTGAGCAAAGAACATGCCGTTCCTTTGGAAATACTCCACCTCTAGATGTAATAGCAAATCAATAGTGGAAGTTTCACCACCATAAGCAATGTTTTCCTGCCCTTATCTGTGCTCACTTAACCTCTTTTGGCTCTTTCTAGCTCAGATTACATATAAAATGGGCAGTCTTTTTTCATATGCTTTATTTAAAAATGTTATCAGATATAATAAAGTTTATTCTGCCCAGAAAGGATAATGACACACTATGGGGAAAATGTATCAAGTGACATTATCACAATGGTAAAAGAGAGCACTAAAAATAACAGTTATTCATCATTAAAAGTGAGCCTAATGATAACTTACACTTCTGCACCAAAAATGGTTAGCAATTTGCCTCCTTTCTTTACACAAATGGCTGGTTTGTGTAAAAATGCTATCAATTTCCCTTTTTTATCTTAGTGCAGCGGTTCTCAGCCTGTGGGTTGCGACCCCGGCGGGGGTCACACGACCGACCCATGGGGGTCGAGAACCGCTGCGGCACCCGGAAGCGCCCACAGAACCCTTCTTATAAGGGTTCCTGCGGGGTGACGTCGGACAAAAATGTCACCACGTGACACGCGTACATGATGACGTTCCGGCCGAACGTCACCACGTGATGCTCATTCATGATGACATTCCGGCCGAACATCATCACGCTATGCGCAGTGACGTCATGGCCAGGGGATGCGGCCACTAAAAGGTTGAGAACCGCTGCCTTAGTGACTAGTTTGTGTAAATAATGTTAACAATGTTGTATCTTTTTTTAATGTAATAAACAGTCAATAATGTAAAAGAAAAGGACACAAATTATAATTTCTAAAATTTTTTACACAAACCAGCCATTAGTATCAAAAAAGGACTAACATTTTTATTAGACAAATGCATAACCGCTTCTCTATCTGCAGAGTCCAGGCAGATATTCATTTTACTTCTACAGACTGGTCTTAACATTGTTCATACATCAGTTGTGCCTAGTCTTAAATACTGATTTTTGCAAAATATGAAAAAACAAGTACAGCTGAGGCAAAATGGACACAAAGCAAATGATAAATCGCTAATCATTTTTTAGGTTAATCCCACTTGATATATTCCTCCATATGTGTAGGAAAATTCATAAGGCTGATGTATGCATTGCTGAATTCTTTTTTTTATTGGTTTGTGTTATATCTCAGTCTATGCTGGTTGCAGCCAAAGTTGGCTTTCTGGGTTACTTTATGAATATGTAGGATGGAGTTGGTTTACTTAACAGATAAAAGATGGCAGCTACATGGATGAAAAACAAACTCAAAATAATAAAAACCCGGAATTCTTTAAATTTAGCTATTATTTTTTTTACTTATACCTGTATTAAGAAATAACTGCTTTGCTAAACCAAATGGGATTTTTTTCTTATTCTGGTGCTACTGGTTTTCTAGGCGGCAGAGTGGTGGTGATTCAGAGAGTAGCACTGGGTCCAGGGCTTTGGGAATTACAAGGCCCACCACCAAAGCCTAACATATGGACCCTCCTTTATCAAGGCAATGTATTTTTTACACACTGAAAACTGCTCATGTACGTCACTAGGTGCCCACCGTTGATATGAAGCCCACATGTAACTGGCTAGCTGAGACTCCCTGCTTTACAAAACTGGTGAAGTTTTGAACAGTAGTACACCATGTATTCACCTGTTGTAGGCCCTGTCCCAGGCAGCATTTGCACAGAGATTGCAAGTTCTACCCATACTCAGATTCCTCCCATGATTCATAAACAGGTTGATATAAGCCTGACTAAACTGGCCCCAGTCAGTCCATGTGCTGTGTGTGGTTGTGTGGGAAAATTGAATTGTAGGCTCCTCAGAGGCAGGGAAAGAAGTGAAAAGAAGAATGGACATTCTTTGTAAAGCACTGTAGAATATAAATAAGGGCTATTTCTGTGTGATGAGTGCAAAATCCAGACTGTAGTGGGCCTAGCAGAGAAGAAAACGGTAGATGAGAAATCATCTCCATATGTACATGCTGCTCAAGTATCTTTAATTTTAAGAGAAAAGGGAAGATCTAGCATTGGCTGCTGAGGGATGATGGGGATCAGATAGGATTGGTAGAGGTAAACCATTTTGGGCAATAGCAGATAAGTCATGTATTAAACCAGCATAAAAACCCCTGACAAAATACAGTCACACCAAGCAGCCCTGTGAGAGTCATGTAGAAGACTGTAGCACTTGTATGTCTTTTGTTTATGAGTAAATGAAGAATAATCAAAGTGATAGTCCCTATGCCAGATTAGCTTCTGGCTCGCCATTCCCTGTAATTGCCAATATGTACCTGTCGGTAAACCCTCCTGGCCTCCAGGGGGCCCTATAAAAGATGCATATGTGGAATTTTCACCCTCAAGATCAATTATCTTGTTAAAGAATAATAATATATTTCTGACACAATAAATTTGTGGACCACTTAGGTCACTCAATCTTGCGTCATAGCCCAAAGTATATAAATGCCCCTGGTAGAAATAGTCCTGTATCCTTATTTATCATTTAGCGGAAACCTCTCTAGTAATTCTCCGAGGGAGGATGATGGTTTATTCTTACTGTTCGTGCTAAAATGCAAAATGTATGTGCTGCTAATAGTCTGATGACTGATGAGCTATGTGCATGAGGGTCAAACAAGGTCAACAACGGATTGTAATGCAGAGACTATAAGATTCCCAGAGGGAGGATCAATAGCTGTATACTGTGAACAGCTGACATCCGTTCTCTGGGCTTGTTCCTCCAAACTAACTAACCCAAAGCCCCAGAAAGATACAACATTCTAAACATACAAATACATTGAAACAGGCAAATTTAGTCAAAATAATAAATTCAGTCTTGTTGAGGGATATTATCTGTTTTTACCCAATCAACATCAATTCAATTTTGGCGTTATTATAGCTGACCACTGTTAAACCAATATAAAACCATCCTTAAGACTTTGGGGCGAAATTTAATTAACTGGAAAAGGGCCGATCTCACCTTTTTTGAGTTTATTCCGAGTACATCTCGGCTGTTCGTTCAGTAAAAATCGACTGATTTTACCGACTGATACTTTTTAATGAACTACTAACTACTAATAAACTACTAATGTAAAGTATGGCTACTTTTTCATCGAAAAATTCCATTTACAAACTCAATCGTAAATTTTCCGTCGTTAATTATCAATCAAAAACATCAAGCGATTTTTACCAAATGAACAGATGTACTCGGGATAAACTCAAATAGGCGAAATCGCCCCTTTTTTGAGTTGATTATATTTCGCCCACTGTGAGTCCATTCAGAAATATTACAATCACTTATTGGTCTCTGAAACAAGAACAAAAGTGTATAGATTTACTTCACAAAATGAAAACATAGACACTCCCAAAACTGAGACCTGTTTTATTTAAATGTTCATGGGAAAATTAAACATGCATTTTGCAATCTTTCTCAGCGGAATTTATCAACGGGGCAAACTTTACAGAGGTCTAGCAACCTATAGCAACCAATCAGAAGTTGTCTTTTATTATTCTTGCTTCCCTATATCAGAGAATGTTGACTGCTGAGGGGTTGCTATGGGTTACTAGCCCTCTTTAAACAATTGCCCCTGTTAATGAATTCCCCTGATAATAAATTAATTATTTTACTAATTAAAAACATATTTCATAATTCAAGAAGTGTGGTGCCTCTGTGGTTAATACTTCTGCCTTGTAGCGCTGGGCCCTGAGTTCAATTCCAAAACATAGTAGGTTCATTGAAAAGTTTAATCT
>WMED01013590.1:2100-14353 GCA_019650415.1 Pipa parva | reverse complement strand
GTTTAGATACTTGGATGTGACTATACAAACTCTGAGGCCATTCCCTTTCTGTGAACTCCTAACCCCCATCATGCCTGCCTCCTGCAGTTTTGTGGTTGCGTGCTAAGTGGGATAGCAGCACTGAAAGTGTGAATGGCCAAACCTATAGGCATATCATTGTAATTTAATCCCTTATGCAGCATATAAATTTACTTGCCATTGGCAGGGGCAGCACTGTGTTGATTTTTTTTTTTTTACACTTTGGTATGTTGGACAGCAACATTTTTTTTTTTTCAACCTTGTTTTAGAAACATCTGTTTTATACCATTCTGAATGTTAGGACTATATTTATTCTTCAATTATACATATACTTTGTGACTACAGGTGAGGTCTGTGGACATCTAGTACCAGCTATATAAGCCGCAGGCAGGCATATTAATGCAACTGACTGTTTAGCTTCCCTGCTTAGTTTATTTGTATGCTTGCTTATAGATATGTAGATGGAGGCAAAATAGTCTCTCTTAGCAATTTTGTTAAGGAGTACAATATGCAAACTATAAATATTTTTTTATTTTTCTATAGAGGTTAAGGACAGTGTCACACAAAATAATTTGGCACACGACAGCCTCTTAAAAAGCACTCCTTAAGGGGATCTGAAGGCTGGTATCCAAAATCCTTTAGGATAAACTAAACATTCCAAATTATGTACTAATGCTCGAATAAGCAGTTGAAGCTTTACATATCATTATACATACTTAGATTGTAAGCTCCATGGGGCAGGGACCTCTGACCTCTTGTGTCAATCACAACCTAGCACTTAATTTGATGTATCCTTGTAATATTTAACTTGTATTGCTTAATGCACTTTTCCCTTGTCTGTATTGTACTTGTATCGCTGAATTGTACAGTGCTGCGTAAATTTGTGGCGCTTTATAATTAAAATTATACATACATATATACATACATACATATATATTTTGATGTAAAGAGAGTAGCCCACCCACCTTAAAACTTCCGTTTTTCACTGTTCCCCTGTACTTTCACTTAGCGACCGACTATAACATTCTCAATTGACAGAGGAATCTGCCAATCTGATCCTTGTGGGCAGTCCCCTCTCCTCCCTTCAAGCATGATGCTGATCCTTCTCAGTCCCACAGTGAATCCATGTATAAGAAGTGGACCAGATAGGGGGGTGGCTATAGGGTGAGTTCTCATATCAGTATAGTGACACGATAACAACACTTTAAAGCAGTGATGGCCAACCTTTTGAGCGCGGTATGTCAAAATTTGTCAAAAAACAGAGCATAACTTGGGTGGTGTGTAACTTTGAAAAAAATCCATAATTTTTTAATACTTGTAGCTGTAATAACAATTATGTTATAATTTTAATATATAATGTATTTATTAATAAAGCAAAAACAAATAATTCTTTACCTTGCCTGCTTAGAACCAACACAGGCCGAAAGGAGCCAAAAAAAGACACCCCTAATAGATTCACGCACACTAATAAATAAGTGCAAAAATATTTATTATAACAAAAGTGCAACACTCCAAAAAAGGTTTAAAACAATTAAAAAGCATAACAATCCTATAGTGCCCACTGCATGCAAGGTAGCCCTGATAATAAAGATAGGTAGCAATTATTCTAATACCATGGTTAGTACCTAACAGCTATGGTGAGTAAAAGTTGGCATACCATACTGGTATATATAATTACCATTCAGAAGTAAGTGTCAGATCAAGCACAATATAAACTTCATGTGAAGAGTGCTCCGAGTAGTGGCAAAATCGGATGCATTTTGCTCACTGTACTGTGAGCTTCCTCCTGCGATTCACGGTTAGAAGTTTTAGTTTCTACATCTTGCTTGAAAACTTTAAGTTTACTTTCAAAAGCTTTTATTTATCCAAACATAAGGTCAATACTTTTGCCAAAACCTTGTAACTTTAAGTTCAGTTCATTAATATGAACAGAGAGATCTGTAAAAAAAAAAAAAAGTGTTGACCCACTTCTAATCATTCAGCTGAGGAAAGTTTCCCAGATCCTTATCCTCAAATACCTTAATTTCTGCAAAGCACTCCACAAACCGCTCCAGAACTTTCCTCGACTTGTCCATCTCACATTATTTAACATCAGCAGTCCACCATAGGTTGAATCAACTTCCAATAAAAGTGCAGAAATTTCTTGCTTGTGAAGGGGCTCGAGCATCTATTAAATTCACTATTTCTGTTACAACTAACATTAAGTCATTTAAGTTGGTGAATCCTACCTTGGCACATAACACCTCCTGATGGATAATATAATGAAAAATCACAGTCTGATGTCCAATAACATCCATAAACAATTTACAAATCCCATTTTTTCCCCCACCAAGTTGGGTGCCCCATCTGTCATCACTGATACAACTTTAGAGATATCAGTGCTTGGGTCATGGAATATTTGTATAACAACCTTACATATTTCGCTTCCTGATGTACTTATTGGCACTGATCCTAACTTTATCAACTCTTCTCTCATTGTGAGATCATCAGAATATCGACCAATAATGGCCAACTGAGCATTTGATGTGACCTCCAGTAGTTTCATCAAGAGAGATCAAAAAATATTTGCAAAAGTCTTTATAATTCATGTTGTATTTGTGTTCAGTCTCATTCTATCATTCATGATATTTCCGCTGATTGTTAATTCAGATATTCACTTAATAATTGCATCTTTATTCTGCATATTGTGAAATAGAACTGGTTCACATCTTAGAAGAGTTTCTTTAATAAATTCTCCTTCACTGAGGGCTTTTCCATGCTGAGCTATGGAATGAGCAATGCTGAAACTTGCAGATGTTAAATTTGTAGAGCCTCTTACAAATTTAAGGATGGAATTAGATTGACTCTTGTAAAAGAATAGCTGCCTGTTAATGTATTCCTTCCCTTCATCCTCACTTTTTTTTTAAAGAAATGGGAATAATTTGTTTCAAAATGTCTGTCTATATTCCACGTTCTACTTACTACCATTTTGTTACACAAATGATCTGCCGTTCCTGTCAATAATGTCATACATCTTGGTCCATATCTCTTGAAAGAGTCTTCTGCTACTAGTATTACTTCCTTTATTTAATATTGTTCTTTTATTTTTTGGGTTCTCCATTGGGGGAGAGCGTGACAGGAGATAGCATGTTAGCCCTGCAGACAATTAGGGGTTTCCTAGACTAGAGTCTCAGACGAGGTGTTCCCTTACCCCAGGATTGCTGAGCAGTAACTGTGTTGGGATACAGTGCTTAGCACAGTGAGGTCTTGGCAGTGTTAACTGTCTCTGATAGGGTGTTCTCTTCCCCCAGCATTGTGTAAGGAGCAACAAATGCCTGAGATGGTAGCAGGGTTTGCAGCTGCCTGGGTCTGCAGGTGGGAGCAGGGTTTGTAGCTGCCTGGGTCTGCAGGTGGGAACAGAGTTTGCAGCTGCCTGGGTCTGTAGGTGGGAGCAGGGTTTGCAGCTGCCTGGGTGGGAACTTCCTCCAAGTTAGCTAGTGACAAATTTATTTGGTGATTTTATATCCTTCACTGAATGAATGTAAACTTTATGAGATGTACAATTTGCAATCCTGATTTTTACAATACATTATAAACCTAATTCTTACATTTGAATGCTGACACTGTATGCTTGCTGCAGACTCTTCACCAATGGTGTCAGATAGTGAAGCCAGAGCAGCAAGCAGACAGTGTCAGCATCCAAAGGCAGGAGAACTTTTCTACTGAGAGCACAAACCTCCCGGCATGCATGTCATAGGTGAGCCATCATTAATTTATGCTAACAATTTCTGATGTAGAAAAACAATCCTACATAGACTCTTTGCAATAATTGCTAATAAATGTGTCTACCAGGTTGTTTTCATACAAACTGGCTTGATTTTTTTTTTGAGTAATTTTTCAGATGAAGGAAAATGAAGGTGTTGTGTTTTTTCTTTGTGTAGATTTTGTCAGGACTTGTTTATGCAGCTACATTGATGTGGATATTTCTGCTGTGTTTAATCCCACTTATATTTTCTTTTCTTTTTTTTTTTTTTTGGACAGGATGAAGATGAGGTGGCACAAGATGTTTCTACTGCTTTGCATGGCTGGCCTGTGTGTGATATCTGTACTTCACTTTCTGAAGGCCCTGTCCTATGTTTCTCTATCCAGAGAGTTGGTCTCTTTAAGTCCTAATTTAATTTCTGGGTTTTTATGGGAGTCCCGACCTTTGATTCCAAATCTGTTGGATAGAGCTGAATTTGGTGGCCAGATCTTGCGCACTCCAGGCTATTACCGTCCACCTCAACTTATAAACAACCTTCCCAAACCACAATCTTCAGCACAAGGTGAACGTCTCAATGCAGAGGATATGCATCTTGCTGAATTTTTTCTTCAGGATGATACAACAGAGTATTTTGTTCATACTAAATCAGGTGGTATATGCTTCAAGCAAGGAACAAAATCTCTAGACCGCCCTGCTTCAGAGAAATCAGAACGCAGTCTCCAACGCAGGGCATTACCTAGTGCATCAAGACAACAACAAGGAACACGGCGCAGGAAATGGGTGGAGTGTATGTGTTTACCAGGTTGGCATGGGCCAAGCTGCGGGGTCCCTACAGTTGTCCAGCACTCCAATCTCCCTACAAAGGATCGTCTTACACCTCGATTGATACCAAGGCGTGTAATCAATGCCATCAATATCAATCATGAGTTTGATCTGCTCGAGGCAAGATTCCATGAATTGATGGGGGTTGTTGATGTTTTTTTGGTTTGCGAATCAAACTTTACTGCCTATGGAGAGGCTCGTTCACTTTTATTCCATCAAATGCTTCTTAATGGCTCTTTTGACTACATCAAGTCAAAGATAGTTTATGTCTTTTTGAACCATTTCCCAGAAGGTGGAAAACAAGATGGTTGGATAGCAGATGATTATCTTCGAACTTTTCTCACTCGTAATGGAGTAGGCAGACTTCGTAATCTGAGAGACGATGACTTATTTGTCATAGATGATGCTGATGAAATCCCCAGCAGGGAGGGGATTCTCTTCCTCAAGCTGTATGATGGGTGGACTGAACCTGTTGCTTTCCACATGCGTAAATCACTCTATGGATTCTTCTGGAAGCAGCCAGGAACCTTGGATATAATTTCTGCTTGTACAATTGGAATGTTGCATTATGTATATGGCATGGATGGTATCCGTTTAAGACGAAGGGAGTATTACACTATGCCAAACTTCAGGCAGTATGAGAACAAAACTGGTCATATATTGGTTCAGTGGTCTTTGGGGAGCCCATTACATTTTGCAGGTTGGCATTGCTCCTGGTGTTTCCCACCAGAAGGCATCTATTATAAGCTTGTCTCAGCACAAAATGGGGATTTCCCAAGATGGGGGGACTACGAAGACAAGAGAGACCTTAACTACATCCGATGGCTCATAAAAACAGGGGGTTGGTTTGATGGGACAACGCAAGAGTACCCACCAGCAGATCCCCATGAGCACATGTATGCCCCTAAATATATTATGGAAAATACCCAGCGGTATGGCTATTTACTTAAAAATCCCTACAGCAGCTGAGTTTATTTCAGAGTGTGGACAAAAATGGTAAAACTACAAATTCTTCCCCTGCTGGTTATTTTCATTTATCAATTCACTGGAAAGGAAATTGCCACTGACCGGAGATGAAGATGATGAGCACTACCCAGTGCACACTGCACTGATTGCTCAATAGGCTCCCAAACCTTACTGATAACTGGTTATGGCTGAGGGCAATGGTTACTCAGGAGATTGAAGGTGGTTTTAGTTAACCACCCAAATTGGAAATAGTTTTGTGGTGATGCTTTAACCTAGTTTAGCAACTTATTCATGAAATCACTGTTCCCATTTAAGCACCGTTGCATGTTCACTTACCTTTCCTTCATACCCTCTGACTGCAACATGAGCTAGCAATAGATTGTTGGCATCTGTTGTAATGTTGAAAGTTTACGCAGTAAGTTACAGCTGAGTATGACTATGCACTTCCGAGTTCTTGTTCACATAAACCTGTTACAAGTACCAGGTTAACGCTATCTAATAATGAAGCATATGTTGTATTACTTACTAATGTACTTGACAATAATACGGCACTCCCAATATTTTATTTTTGTTAACTTTGTGTAGCCAGAACTTGGAAATCCATACAAATGCTCAAAATCATGATCTATTCCAACATGAGTGCTTCAGAGAGACAGTACCTGCTGTATTTCTTCTAATATGTTGGTGCCAACGCATTACAGGAAAGTTTGTTTTTTATCCTTTAAAATCTATTCCTGTACCTTAAATAACCATACTCTTTACAGTTGTGTCACAATATTGGATTTACACGTGTGTGTGCATTCTATGTGTGCTGTTTTACATTTTGTTTTTCCAACTGGCCCTGAAAAGCACCGCTCTGAGACTTGGGGGGGGGGGGGGGGGGGGGGATATTTACTAAAGTCATTTACTTTTATTTTTTTGTCACATTTTCCTTTTCCCCTAATTTATGTAAAGTCAGAAAAAAGTATCAATATCTATAGTAATCGATATTGAAAAATATCAATGTGTAAATATCGATGCTCTAATACCGCTAAAGTGTACATGACTTTAAATGGAGCCCTTTAATATCGATATCACCATTTTTTCCATCAGGGGCTTAGAAAAAAAATGTAGTGCCCCAACTCCATAGGAAATAATGGGGTTTTGCCACCCTCAAACAGAAGAATGCTTACTAAAAATGAGTCGGAGAGGGTTTGATAACTTTCGATATTGGCAATATCCGCCTACCAGGAATTATTCTCCTTTAGTAAATATCCCGTGACGGATGGAAACAGCTGCTGCTACAGGTCCAAGTTGAAGAAATTGACATAGGAAGTGGGAGGAGAAGATTACAAACTATATTGTGATATAATGGTAAAAAAGCTTTAATATGTCTCTTATAAATATGGTTATTTAAGGACTTTATTCTCTTTAAAACTAGGGGCAGATGTGATGGGAAGAAGCTGCAGGATGAGCTTCCCTATATAGATTATGCGAAGGAAATTATTTTCTGTAAAGGAATTGAGGTGAAATTAAAGGAGAGAATGCACTTTTTATGCCTTTGTATCTGTACAAGGCATTTCTATATGTTAATCATTCTGGGTAAGTTGCAAAATGATTTTTTTTTTTACATTTTTTCTGAACGCCAAAAGTTAAAAACAATAGTAACTACACAAAGCTTGGTGTCTGTCACAATACGGATGAATTGCAGCCAGGTTAAATGAGAAGATTATCTAGTCTAGTCACTTAAAGGGAGTTTCATGTTTAAGTACAGCTAATATAAAAAAAAACCCCATGGAATGTTAATGAAATGTGTACATTAAAGTTATACAACTGCATTTTATTATTTATTGGTGGACCTAAAAACAAATGGTTTCTATCGTAGTACATTGTTTTTCTGTTTAGTTTTTTTTTCCAGCCATTCCCAGCAATTTACTCATGTTGAACTGTTAATTGTAAGCAAAACATGGGATGCATACTCAACAAGACTGCAGTGCATGCATGGCTAAATACTTGCTATTAACTTACTTTACTTTTTTCAGTAGAAGCACAGCTTTTATCTGCTTTTCCTTTACATTTCGCAAAATGCATTAGTGTAGCTGGTGTGGCCGCTGTAGAGTGAGTGCAAATTCACTACAGACTAATGAGCCTAGTAAAGGATAAGCAAGTAAACGCTCTACTTTTATTAAGATTGTAGAGTTCCACGGACATTAGTACTGACCTGGCTTTATAAATAGTAGTCTGGTCCTGGGCTAACAGAGAGTGCAGGGAAAGAAAAAAGTAGTCTGTTAACATATGTCACCGTGTTGTAAACAGCTAAACGACTGAAAATGTGGCAATTTAATTAAAAAAAAAAAAAGTTACATCATGAAAAGTATACAAAAAATAAAATTGCCTGACATTAAGAAATAACAGATTGCAAGTGGAACATGCAGCATTAAGGGGGTAGTTCACCAAAGAGCGAACTTACCCTCCAATTGTTCGCTTCAGTATGCATAGCCTGTTATGCGCTCGCTGATGTCCTGCACATGGACATCAGTGAACGCTTTAAAGGGATTCCAGTCTTGCGAGGTGTCTCGAGTAGAGACTCGCCGAGACTGGAATCACTTTAAAGCATTCACTGATGTCCGCGTGCAGGACATCAGCGAGCGCATAACAGGCTATGCGTACTGAAGCGAACAATTGGAGGGTAAGTTCGCTTTTTGGTGAATTACCCCCTAAGTGATCATGAAAAATGTGATCCAGTCCCTTTAAATCTTAACAAACTGTACATCATGGCATAATGGGAAATTATTTCTTGCACAATTCAATATAATTCTGACCAAAAAGTCAAAAGTATATAAGTTAGATTGTTTCCAGCAGCAGTATGCGCAGTATTGCAGTATCGTATCAATAGTCCTACAAGTTTTAGAAAAATGACAACTTTCTAAAGGTTTTTTGTTTTTTCCCTTATAAGTTAATGTTGTAAAATATGTTTGTTTAATCAGAAACCCTACTTGAGAGTCAAAGTTGCATTTGTGATGTCGTATTATACACTGCATAAGAAATGGCTTACAGTAACACCAACTATTTAAAATGCTGCAAATACACTGATACTTAATATACACGATGGTTCTTTTTGCTCAGCACTGGTAAACAGGTAGTGGTAACCCATTGTTTTTAACTGCACTTTTAAAAGTCCCGGTGGTGTAAAAATGAACAGTAACCAATGGATATTGCAATATTGCTAAATTACCATTCTGCATTTAATAATTCCATAATTGCAAACATATAAAGAACATTGTAATTCTTTGGCATTATGATCTGTTTTAATGCAGGACAACTGCACATAGCCTGAAATTGTTCTAAACCTGCTTGCATGAGTGAATTACGTTGCTGCAATGGGATGTGGTATGTGGATTTTGGCTCTGTTGGAGTTCCTTACAAGTGTGGGATTATTTTTTTTTTTCTGGAAATCACATATTAAAACAGTCTTTGGTAATGATTATGAGATCTGTTGTCAAACTATAACTCCCAGCATTCCCTGAAAGTCAAAGGTGAATGCTTAGGATTGGGTGGCTTCATGTTTGATAACCTTGCAATTTAAATAAGGAATGTGTTTTTGTGTGTGTGTGTGTGTGTGTGTGTGTGTGTGTGTGTGTGTGTGTGTGTGTGTAGGGACGGCAGCAGATGGCCAGAGGGATTAGCACTTGGCTTTCCTTCATCTGTAGGTTGTCATAAATGAACATAACAGATCTACAGTAACATATGTTATCATCAATGGAAACAGTCTAATGCTGTGTATAATTATATACACAAACATTAAAGGAAAACAAAACAAACATACATTAAAAAATAAGGGGTACTGGTGCGCCTTCACAGCATATAATCCAAATCTGTTTAAAAATATTCTTTGGTGCCAAAACCCTGAAATAGGATTTCATGGTGGAATTCTGTGAAGGGGCAGGTTGATTTGCTTTTTATTTGATTGCTTTCACAAGTGCTTTAAAAGCAATAAGTGTAATGCTTTTCTCTGCAATTGATATGCTAAATGCAGATCCGTCTTATTCTTATTGTGTCTCTTTATGGAAACCCTAATTGGACAGCACAGCTGCCATTCCATGTTATTAGAAGACAGATATAATCTTATTAAAGGGGTACTGTTTTAAAAACAAAGGCTGTATTTGTTCCTGAAAACAGTGTAGACACTGAAGAATGCTGTCTATAGCAATTAAAGGAGAAACAAAGCTTATAAAAAAAAATGACATATTAAAAACTTACCTTACATTAAGTTGTACCAATGCAGTCACAGCTACATCTGTACTGTAATTTCTCTTCACTGAGGCAGACTTCACAGCGCTTCGGCTGACACAGGAGCCAGCGCAAAGCTCCAACAACTTATTGAATCAGTGGTGCAAAAAGGGTTTCAACGTCATCACATTCATTGCGGGGCCTCGGTGAAGAGAAATTATAGTACAGATGAAGCTGTGACTACATTGGTTCAACTTAATGTAAGGTAAGTTTTTAATATGTCTTTTTTTTTTTGTTGGTTTAGTTCTTGAAGTGTTGTCTATAGCAGTGAGCAAGTGTATTTCCTGGTCTTCCTGATGTCATTTCTGCCTTTATTTGTAGAGAATAGCATTTGTCAAACAGTCTGACAAAGTGAAGGTAAAGTGATTACAAAAAAAACAAACTTGTTCTTATTTGAGATGGGTTTTTTTCAGTGAAAAAAGTGTAAAATAGGATTATTTTTCAATTGGCAATTCATATAGAGCAGTCAGATTTGATTTATGACCTATCTGCTTTGTCAGTAAATGGGAAATTTCCCAATGTGCATTTTAGATCTTCTCAGATGCTCCTAATAAATATTTTTGACTGATAAAAGACCTGAATTAACCCCTGTTAATATAAGTATTTTTTTGCACCAATTTTCCCAATGCCCAGCTAGAAAGCCCAAATGTTCTCTGTTTATTTAGTATTTAGGTTGCCATATAATTACTTTCAGGCAATATATCTCATATCTCATGAAGGAAAGGTATTGCTGCTTTGCTAAATGAAGGAGGATAATGAATGAAGATTTTATATATATATATATATATATATATATATATATATATATATATATATACACACACACCAAAGGAACAATTTGTTGAGAGAGAAGGAGTTTCACTGACTGTAAATTAAGAGGATGAAAATTAGTGAGTAAATTCATATTTTGCAGTATATATTATCAGTAACAAATGGGTAGACTAATAACTGATGGTAACTAAACTGTTCCTTTAAACTGGGGCTCATTAATAATGGCTTCATTGCCACCTTCTGTGGCACACCCTATTTTTAATCTTTTGATCTCCCAGCGTAGGGTGCCTGTTGTACAACTAACTCTGGCTTTTCTTTTGCAATGCTGAGCGGCAGCAGGGTGTTGTTTAGGCTATGGCTTCAGTGGGTGTAGGGAGACATTATGCAAGATCCCTTTTTTTTTTTTTTTTGTGCCAAAAACACATATGGTAGTAAGTTGCCTAAATTAGTACTAAAATTTGTGTTGTTCTTAATTTGACAATCAGGGAAGCTAAAGACTATGTTGCCTCATGAGATAATTTTAGTTTTATTTTCATTCATTTTAAAGGCATTGTGAAATGCAGGAAAAGACACTATATTAGGGCGAAATTTATTAAAAGCAAAGTGATCAAAATTCAGATTGATCGGTAAAATTTACTGCTTTAATAAATTTCACCCTAACTGTACTATTGATATAAATCATTTGGATGGTAACTAAGTTCTTACATACACCTATCAAAGTAAACTACAATCTTCACATACATATACAGTACGTATTATAGATATTTAATGAGCCTTGATCTTAATAGGGGTTTAGACTGGATAGCCTAATTATAAAGGACACACTATGGTGACATTAGATGTAATTATTTCCAAAACTTTAAGATTCACTGTAAAAACAGAAAAATCCACAAAAAAAGATAAATAAAGTAGTGGTAAAAACAATACAAAATACAACAAAAAATAATAAATAACGTATATATTTATATATGTGTATATATATATATATATATATATATCAAAATGACCAAAAATAAGATAAAAACCAATTACAAAATAGTTTAAATAGTACTTTTTTTTTTTTTTTTTTTTTTTTTATGATCAATACTCCTGAGGAAGCGGCACACTGAACTTTGGGGCAGTGAAATGCGTTGAGTGCCTCTTTCTACGTATTTTTTATCTACATTTGTGAGTATGATCTCATTTGTTTTTTTATAATATTAAAACAATTTTACTCTGTGGAAGTTTCCCTTTATATTTTGTAATACTGATTGAGCTGCTTCATACTACAAGTGAGCTTGGATTGCCTTGTTGGTATTTTCTGCTATCAAATTGGTTTCACCACACATCCTGCTGATTATCCAAATCTTCTGAGTTTTATTGAATGCATATATTCAGCTTGCATCTGGTGAGCTCCCTAATGTTAGGGATTTGTGTGATTTCACACAATTTTATTCACCATTAATATTGGCATCTTTTTTTCATTTTTCATCACTCTTTCACATTTTATTCTGCGTATTGGTGATTGAGACTATTTGCTCTATCTTATTATTGGTCATATTGATAGTTGTCAGTGTTCATGCCGGACTATGGCACTGCTGTACAAACCGTGCCCAGTCTAGTAGTAATTAGGGTCTGACATATGTGTCAGATTACCTTTTAGAACCTCAGATTAGATACCCCCAG
>WMED01013589.1:0-14354 GCA_019650415.1 Pipa parva | reverse complement strand
TAAACGGTGGATCCTTTAAAGGTAAAATCCAGACCTGATTAGCATCTGGTAGTCCTGAGGTTTTTAATTCCAGTCTCCTCCAATGGTACTAGCTGTCAGGGATACAAACTCCCAACAAGAAGGCTTACAATGGTGTAATATAGCCAACAAATATTTAATGAAAGTTAAAAAATCACATTTGACTAGATGAAAAAAAAGCATATTAAAAAAAAGCATATAGCAACTCCCTGATGAAGCCAAATATTAGCGAAACATTGGAGAAATTTTTACTGCATTTGATGAGTGGATATTACTTTGTTTGATAAGCAAATTTTATCTTGTTTCAAGTTTAGTGTGGTTTAAGCAGTATTCATGAACCAGCATGCTGGATGTGCATATGTGATCAATGGATTCTGTTTCATTAAATCACAGATAGAATAAGTTTTAATTAGTTTTATAAGAAAAATACATGAAGAACTGGATATGTTTGGATGGAAAGCTGAAGTATGACCTGAATGGACCAAAACAAATGAATGAATTCATTCAACAAAATTTTAAAAAATGGTGAATTAAAAGCAAGATTGATTTAGGAAAACTGCAGGAATGGCTCTGGCAGTCCAAATGCTGAAACATGTTGAATGGAAGCTTATTGTATGCAACAATGGCTAAAGTATTCATGGGATTATAATTTACCAAAAAGTAATCAAGTAATGTAGTAAAGACATGGGGAAATGAACTAATTACTAGTAATATTAAGCACTATTATTATTATTCTTATTATGTTATTATAGCACTTTCCCATTATTATTATTATTATTATCGCACTTTCCCTATATTTGATGATTATTTAAATACAAGATGTAGAAGGACCCTGCAAAGCCGAAGCAATTCTTACCCAAAACAGATCTGGGCCTATTGCCACATATATGAATATATATATGTATATACCATAGTAAAAGGAAAGGTATCACCCATTCTCTTCTGTGTTGTGTTGCTTCCATGTATGTCTGATGAAAACATGTCTGGTATTTCAATGACCTCTTCCAGAGCCATTTTTTTTTTTAATGAATGTCCTTGTGAATTCACTCAGCTGGCAGCCTTCTCTAGCAGTCTATCGCTTTTTTCAGCTGGTACTTTCAGTCAGTTTATATGTCATATGTGGTGAAGTGTAACATTTCACAAGTTTTCCTCAGGGTTTTCAGACCTTAATACAGCTTGACAATGACAAACTCATAAATGTTCAAACAACTTCATTTCATTATGTTAATTTATGGAATGAATGAAATGCAAAATCCTGTTTAAGGTAGATTGAAATGTCAGGTGACAGTTTTCATATCTGGATATTTCTGAAGTTTTTCTTTCAGATCTTAAATTTGAAGAATATAAAAATATATATATACTTTGTTTTGGCTTGTACTTTTATTTGCTGTACCTTGACTGAAGAGTGAAGAAATAATATGCATAATATGAATAGTAAAGTTGAGTTAAACTGTACAAAACTAGGGAGATACTTTATTGTGCCCTCTACTTAGTTATTAAATAGAAACTATATTTTATATATACACCATATACTGTATATATATATATATATATATATATATATATATATGTGAGTATTGCAGTATTTGGTGATACCTTTTTTATTGGACTAACAGACCTTTTAAACAGATGAGATTTCAAGAGGTCCGTCTTCTCTTTATCAATTCACAAGCAAGAGTACTGTTAATACAGTAAAAGGCATCACCAAGTATTGCAAAACTCATTTTTTGCATCCGTGGACTAACACAACCACTCTAGCCTAACTTACACACACACACACATACTGTATATATACTGTATATATATATATACCTTTTATGATTTTACCATTTATTTCAAAGCAAACAATTTAATAACATTTTGATAAGCAATCACACAAAAAATAAGTCTTCCCTTATGCACAGAATTCCACCCCACCTTAATATCCCTCTGCTCCAACTTATTCCTAGAAGTATTTAAGACACCTGAATTCATTTGTGCACCAATAGTTTGTTTATTTTAGCATAATGTCTCTTTGTCTGTTTTTATGGCTTTGTAATTCCTAACTTCTAATTCCTAAACTCAGTATTGCTAGAGACTTGAGAAAGGGAGGACAGACTTTTTGAAAGCTTGTCTATATAAACTTCCATATTATATATATATATATATATATATATATATATATATATATATATGTATGTATAAAAAACATTTCTTTTATTAACATTTGTAAATATTGGGTAAACGAATATAAGTGATAAAAGGTGAATTCTGTATGTAATGCGAAGAAGAAAAAATAAGAGGAAAGAGAGCAATTGTGGGAGAAATGGAGTGAAAAGTGAAAAAGTTGTTGCAGAAAATAGGTCAGAGAGGTAGGCAGAATAATGAATTTATATTAGTTATATTGATGTTGAATTAGAGATTTTTAGGCATTCATCTCTATGTACAGCAGTTGTTACATTGTTGAGAATTTAGTGATCTGGTAGGAGAAATTTGTTGTAAGTTTTTGGAATTGAGAATTTGGAATGCTTTGTCTGTCCTTCCTTTTATAAGTGCCTTTTCCAGTATTTAAACATTTTTATCAGGATTAAATAGGGAACATTCAAGAGATTTTCTATAACAGGGGCCTGTTCCTGTGACATTTTGAAAATACTCTTACAAGTTGAAATATTTAGCAGGTTTTGATAAACAGAAAGGTCCAAAAGATTTGGGGCTTGGAACTCTGAGACAATATACACCACTAGCAGTTATCTATCAGGAGTGGAAGTCTGGAACATTTTATGAAATTTTGTACATTTTTTATAGTTCTATAAAATCTACAAAAAACAAAACAAAACAATTTTAACAGACAGCAAACACAACATTTATTTCAAATTCAAAGAAATTGATTTTCTTTCAAATACCAGCTTGCAACATTTGTTGCATTTTTTTTTTTTTTTTAAACTTTACTTGCTGGGTGGGTGTTTGTCAAAAAGATCATATTAGAAGAATATCAAAAATTCAGTGAGTCATACCAGGAATGTTTACTATAATGATTTAGAAAAAAAAATGTTGTTTTAAACTTTAAATAGAAAACTTAATTACAGTGAACGCTTGTTTGTGTTTAAAGTACCCCCATAAATGAAATATTTGTATATATTGTTTTAACATTAATCCCAAAACAAAGATATTTTTAATCATTTTGTTATTCACTTTTGTGTAGTTTTTCTGTTATTCCCAGTTGAATTTACAAGCTGCTTCCTGGGCCAAACGCCCAATCCTGTTGAGTAGACTGCCTGCTGAAAAGTTTTACTGTTTGCTTTTCAAAATAGAGAATCTGTTGTAATAGGCAGCAATCATAATATTTGCTTCAAATAACTTGATTTTATCCCACAAACTATAGCAGTTTGCAACACTTGTATCATTCTTTCAACGTTACCCACTTGTTGAGAAGAATAGATATTAATATCTATATTAATAACTCAAATGATAATAGTAATAAAGTTAAACAGAAAAAAAAGATATTTCAGATAAACATTTTAGGTTAAATCTTGTAAAACACTAAAAAGGTTAAACAATCAGCTGATAACTTTATTTATTAATTGCAATGGTTTTTTCAAAAGTGTTAGACGTCTGGAATGTCTCGACTAAATTTTTTAAGGTTAAATTTCTGGATGGAGGCAGAAAATTTCAGTAGGGCTTATCTAATGCTGATCCAAGATAGCGGCAGATATGTGAAATGGTGGTACACCTTCCATTTGTCACACAGTACATAAAATCAAAATGACATTTCATAAAGTAAATCTGTTGACATGCTAGTTAAAAAGAAAAGACAAAAAAATGCTATAAATATAAGATCAGTTTCTTTCTGGACAATGTTTAAACTGTAGGCATGCTAGAAAATGGCTTTCTATTGTTAGGTTGTCATTACGTATGATTGGTGTACACTGTATAGGAACTAGAAAGCTATCTTAAAATGAATACAACTGGCAGCACACTGTAGCAGAATCTATTAAATAATTGGAGAGTACTGTAACTGCCATTCAAAGAACTTTTACCAGGAAAAGTATCTCTGCATCAAAGCAAAAGAAAGTGAAAAAATACTATGTATAAAACATAATATTATACACAGCATTTTAACCAAAAAGAGCTGTGCACTTGCTGTTTTCATGGGTATTTTTTATTAGATATGAAACAAAAACATGTGAGGGCTAGTATTTTAATTCTAAAGACCCCACCATTTTACAATTAAGGCTAATGACCAATAGAATGTCTAGCAATCCAGTTTTTTCTTTCACTGCAACTTACAATTGGTTGAACTGTCACTGGGGGGGGGAGTAAATTACAAACGTATGACTCACAGAATCTCCAACAGCATTTGTTTTCAGACATTGGAACAGAGTGCGCCACAATAATAGACAATAGTAAAATTAAATTAACAATGCACAATATAGCCAATAGTAAATATGTAGAGATTCCATGAAGTTATTGGTTCCAGGTGTGTCAGATAAACATTTTACATAGTCCATAAAAAAAAACAGTGATAAAAACTCCACAGAAAATATTGGTAGTAGAGGAACTTGGAGAGTTTGGTAGGTGGGATTTAGTGAAAGGTGCTGGTGTGTCCAAGACAGATAAAAGTGTGTTGTTATAACAATTGTCAAAAGTTTCAGTGTCTATGCAAGTGTGATTTACTATAAAGTAAAAAGTAAAGTGTATTTGTAGGTTCCTGCACCAATGTATAGGTGTATGGATCTGAGAAAGTCTTATGAGTGAGGGCAGTTTTAAGTTTTGTAGATTGTGGTCAGAGATTGGAAATGGAGGGAAGGGAGTTTGAGAAGTTAGACCACTCTTGTAAGTGGGCTCTGTAGTCTATAGTGTGAGGCTAATGTTGGAGATATAAGTAGGAAGCTTAGAGAGAGTTAGACTGTTTCCATTGAGGGAAATAGTTTAGTCTCCCGGTATGATGGTGGGGGTGTTATTTAATTGAAAAGAAAGAAGATAGGCTGGGAATTGGATCAGACAGAAAAGTCATATCCTCACACTGCTTTTATAAGAAGTATCACTCCAGTTGTTAAACACCACAAGTAGCAATCACATCAATGTTTTGGGGGCAAACCATCCATTGTCTGAAATGTTGACTTGATTATTACCAGAGGTGTTTAATAAATTGAGTGATTCTCCTTTTAAAAGCACCGTGTGACTCTATTATTTTAATAGAGTAAATCCAAATAAAATTAATTTATAAAGAGTTTGAAAAATGAGGCAGTGATGGGGCAGGAGGATGCCAGCTCCACAATATTGTTTGCTTTCTGGTCTGGAAATGTGGCTTAGCTGGAGTCCACCATTATAGAATGCAGCAGGGGAGGTTGTGTAGGAGGAAGTGAATATTATTTCTTTTAGTGCTAGTAAAGAAAAAAAAAATTAGATGAAAAGGTCATGTATAAAAGTTAGTTTATTCCAAAATTAACAGGTATTCCCAACCCAAATGTCACAGGTGGATGTGTGCTGGGGAGATGAGATTTTTTTGGTTATATAAATTCCAGTTGTAAATGAAAGTCACGACATTGGGGATATTTATAAAAGGCAAATACAAATTAGACTAGATTTCGCTAGCTAATTAGCACTAAACAGTAATAAAATATAAATATTGATGATATCTATAAAGACCTTTTTATCACCAAAAAGCATTCACTTGGATAAGTCTGGCAAAAAGCCATTATTACCTTTGGAAATGGTCCTGCAACGTTTCCTAAATCAGGTCAGTTTCCCTGTTGAAAATGACTGGCAGTATCGAAGGTGGAACTCTATTTAAAACAGTGCAAAAGTGATAGTTGTAACGTATGGATAGGACCGGGATTCAATATAAAAAATTGCCAAAATAAGTAGGAGAGAGAAGGTGAAAATGGGGAGGGACTGCCTGAAAAAACTAAATATTTTGTGAGAGCAGAGTCAGATAAAAGAGCAAAAGGTATGAATTTAGAATACCAGTATTTTTGTAAATAAGAATGGAATTAACAGGGCAGATGCCTGTTGTAAAGAGCAATGAAGTGACCACACAAAAAATTTGGTGGCATTTAAAAATCCAGTACACAATTTGAAACACTTATTCAAATTAATATATAGTTACAGAGAGTTATATCCACAGGATTGGATGCATAGTAAGATGCATACCCACACAAAAGGATTTAGCCAGGTGAATGTAAATGATTATGATGATGATATTATGTGCATGGTGCTGATAATTCGGGTCTAACTTTGGTCTGTGCTACTGTACACAAAGTGAGGTCCATAAAGACATTGGTTGTTGAGTTTGTGGAGGACCACAAGTGATCTGCACAGAGCCCTGACCTTAATCCTATAAAACACTTTTGAGATGAACTTGAAATAATGGTTGTTTGACCACACAAATGCTCTTTTGAATGTATGGTCAAACATTATCAAAAACATTCTTAGAAATCTCATGGAAAACCTTCCTAGATGAGTGGAGGCTTTTATAGCAGCAAAACAAAACCCAGATACATGTTGCATTCATATTTTAGCAATGGGGTGTTCTACAATCTTATACAGACATTATAGTCAGTATTCCGAAAACCTTTAGTCAGATAATGTAGCAGTAAGCAATATAACTATTGGCTGGTTGATAGTCTGGTATTACCCAGACTTCATTAAATGGGTTGCTTAATTTTTACCTCTGTTAGCATCTACCCAATGTAAGAGCACAACATTTTTGGAAGATTTTTCCAGCTAAATTATTATTTATTAGATGATTCTCATGGTTAAAGAGATAACTTGGCCTAAACTCATTCAACCTCATTGTACCCTCAGATATTTTAGGTAAGATTATAGTCTTTAGGAAAGTCATCATAGGTCTGATAATAGCCAAGAATGATGGGGTTAAGGCAGAACTTTGCATTATTAAACTTCATTTGCAAAAACTGATAGACAGCACAGCAGTTGTTAAGCAAAGAATCAGCATGCTAGAGGACATGCAATCCCCTCACAGGCTTGCTAGAGGCAGTTCAACAATTTTTTACAGCTCAGCAGCAGAAAGCAGATGACCCAGAATTTAGATTTAGAAACTGTAACAATCACTTTTTTTGGCTTCCCAGAAAAGGCACTAGAGATAACTACTGAGCAATGTTTGTAATATACATTTGGGCCTAAACATCTCTTTTCTTATTTTGCCATTAAAAGGGCCTGTAAGAAGCTAGTTAAATGCACTCTACCTGCGGCATCCCTGTGGACAACAATAGCAAGAGTACTGAACAGGTAATGCCTCTAAATCAGATTTAATTTATCATTTTCAGCATCTCTCTTTATCTTGACTTTTCTTTGGAAGTCTAGAGGCAAAGATCCAAATTTTGAAAAGAACATTTTTTTAATATTCATTGTTATACCAAGCAAAGCTGCGGGTGGTTTCAGATGACAATTCATACTTATTTGTAGCATTCTCCAATAATTACAGAATGTTTGGAGACAAAACTTCAAGTAACAATGGTAAGGCAACATAGTAGCATTGGCTGGCTGCTACAATCCATCTGGAAAACATTATTTCAAAATAGGTATCCTAACTTCACCCTCTGTAACAGGAAAAATACTAGGCACTCTGCATTGGAGGTAAGAAACAACTCAGCAAACTTATTTTTCCACTGCCACATTCACAAATAGCAAAACAGTAGCATTTGCATGGATGGTGGTCAATCATTTCACCCACCCAACAACCAAACTGCAAGTGTTTTGGACAGAATTTCTAGATTTGTTAAGCAAAATAACTGATTGTTCAATCAATTCGCCATATTTAGTTAACTGAAGGCCAAAAGCTTATAAAGATATTGACTAGACAAGGGCTCCTATTATAATAAAAAACATGGATGATCATATTGAAACAATCTAATCTACTATGCTTTAAGCTTTATGTATAAAGATACTAGGGACAATTGTTTAATAAACATTCATTGTACTGGACAAATAACTGCTCATAACTTATTTTCAACTTTTCTTGCTTTTTTTCATGTTATATATAATCAGTCAACACTGATGCAGTGTAATACTTTAATGCTAAAAGGGTCATTAACTGCCATTAAATATGTCTCTGTACCACATCCCTTCTTAAACATTTTTTGCAACTTACAGTCTCTCCTCTCCTTCTTCCCCATATATTTCATTTTTTCTATTCTCTTCCCTATTTCTCATTTTTCATTGTCCCCTTAACAAATTAGACACATTATAGCATACTATTGGTAATATTATTTTGATTGTACTGCAATATTTATTTTTTATGTATCCACTGTATTGAAATTCCTTCCTGTCTAATTATTGGTATTTAGGGGGGAATTCACCATTGAGCGAAGTGAGCTCCGAATCCTTTGGCTCACTTCACACAGACTGATATGCGCTCGCTGATGTCCTGCACGCGGACATCAGCGAGCGCTTTAGAGGGATTCCAGTCTCGGTGAGACAACTCTTTTGGTCTCGCGAGACTGGAATCCCTTTAAAGTGTTTGCTGATGTCCATGTGCAGGATATCAGTGATCGCATAACACCATGTGCGAAGTGAGCCAAAGTATTCGGAGCTCACTTCACTCAATGATGAATTCCCTTAGTGGGCAAGAACTTACTAGGGTGGATTGGGTTAGTGATGGTAGAATGAGGTGCAGAAAAATGATGCAGTTAGCTGGGTAAAAGTAAAAACTGTTGTCATGGAGACTGTTTGCAGTATTGAATTTTAAAAGATTAAACATTGAGGGGGTTATTCTCTAAAGTCTGAATAGTTGCGTAGAGGTGTGAATTCGGCAGCTAAAGACAGTTGCAATAGACTGATACTGTTGCAGTCGCGTCTTTATAATGAGAATATTGTCACAGTCGTGGCCTTACTATGAAAAATTGTTGCAGACACAACTTTTACGACTGTACAATGGAGAAATTGTCGTGGTCGCGGTTTTGCTATGGGAATCCACTGTTTGAGAATTTGACAGTCAAATTTGCACCTCATTGAATAACTCCTGAGTCTCATGCATAATCTTTTATCCCCACTAAGATGTCGTTTTTTAACCAGAAATCTTCTTAAAACAGTGCTTTAAATTAATTAAAATAAAAACGAGCAACCCATTGCAAATCATTTATCAAAATAACAAAAATATTTTTACTGAGCTCATTTTAAATTCACATTTAAAAAAATATTCCTTTTATCTCAGCTCTAAATTACTAACATTTACTAATGGGAAAATCTCAATCGGGCATATTGATAAATTAAGTTATGGACAGTGATCTATTGATTGCATATGTTGTAATCCAAATATGGTGTGACCCTGAATACTGACACTAAATAACACCTAGTGATTTACAGCCAGTCATTCGTTTCCTTGATCAGTGATTCACTGCATGAATAAAGCTGTATATTTATTTTCTTTTATAATATATTTTTCGATTTTCACTGTCACTTTTTATCAGTTTTTTTCCTTCATGCATACATTTCTGCTGTAGAGTTGTATTATTTATTAAAATATCAAATAAATCATAAAAACTAAAATGTTCTCTAAAACAGCTTATAAAACACAGCTTTAGATATTTACAGATTTTATGACACTTATTCATATATATATATATATATAAATATATATATATATATATATATATATATATATATATATCTCCTTATCAAAACAATTCCTGTTGTCTTATCCAAAATCTTATTTTATTTTACTTTTGTTTCTCATTTAACATGTTTTTAATACAAATTCAAAATAAAGAATTCATTGGTAATTTTGATTATTTAACATAGTGGGGGTTATTTATCAAGCATTTTTCTGATTTTTAAAGATTGAAAATATAATAAAAAAGTTATTTCTTACATGGCAAAAAGAGTATTTTTAAATAGGCAATACTGACAAAATAAAATAAAGACTGTTCCTCCAGCAATAGCCCTTTAAAAAACCTTTTCCACTTTGATAAATATCCTATGTCTTTTATTGTCTTGCTGCTCCTGGAATTAGTTCTTTAAAAACAGAAGATAATGCTTTAGTACTGTCTAGAATATAAAAAAAAAATCAAAAATAAATTCATCTTTTTGTGTAAGCTGTTGATGTGCTAGCAAAGTAATTTTCTTTGTCAAACAATCAAGTACAATATAAACTATGATAAGTGCATAATGGATTTTGCCCAGGCAAAAGAATTTGCAAATGCATTGTTATCCATCCCACCCTCTCATGAAAGAAATATGATAAGGCAGTCTAAAAATAGAATCATTTTTTATTAAACCCATAAATACTCTGCAACCTTCCTCAAGGTCACTGTAAGTATACGTTCTGAATGCAGTGATCATTATGAATCTTTGTTTTGATCAGAGTCTATAATTCTACTTCCTGACTGTGTTATATTTAAAGCAATAAATATTTTGTGTGGGTTTTCTTTTTAGGCTAAAACAAGGATATGTGTAATAACTGAAAGATTTTATTCTGCTTTTTGAGAGGCAGATGACCAAAAAAACTTTGTGTTGATCAAAACATCAGACTACCTTAAGCTGGAACAATGTTATTCAAATTTCCTGTAAAATACAGGGAAAGCAGCCCCTGGAGCATGCAGGTCCCCTACTATATTGTAAGGGGCTATTGACGGGGCTAGAAACTGCAATGGAAGGAGTAGGTGAGGGTTTAAATTAAAGGAAGAAGGTTGTATGGGAAAAAAGGAAGTGGGAGGGCAGGTAGTCCTCATAGTCATTTTGCACTGGAGCAGGTAAGCAGCATCCTCCCACCCTTGATGCATATGTATATAACTCTTATGTTTATTGTATAAAAAAAAGAAAAATGATGACATTTAAAAAGCAAAACAAAAAGCAACAAAATTCTTATCAATTCTTATGTGTGTTAAAGAAGTACTTTTTTGAAGGAAAATATAAATATTTTTTCTCGTTTATGGAGATGTTTCTTTATCAAAACAGTCTATCTTTTGTCGCAGCACTGAACTGGCATAATTGGCAATGCTTGCCTTGAAGGTGTTATCTGGAGGAGATGGTGATATATGTAATGGTGACTCCTAGGGCATGGTCCTAGAATTGGTTTGTTTTTGGCTACCCTGCTACTACTTACCCCCATTCTCATGGGTAGAGTGGCCGACATGGTGGGACACCTAGTTGGTGAGTCTTTGGGCATGGGGTCTCTGAATTGGTGATTATTGGCTGCCCCATAGTAGGGCAGCTGTTGGAACATGTTTTGAAAAAGGCAAGCATTCTGATGTGTTAATATTGAAATGGATACACAACTTTAAAGAAGTTATTTGGTCTGTTAAAATTGATTTGAATAATAACAAAAGCTGCAGCCTTCTAAGCCCATCTTTCATGCCCTGGTGTTCTTGGGTGAATTGTGGGGGAAGGCACAAAGATTCAAATAGGTTTAATTAATTGGTAGTTATAATCCTGGAGCAATGTTGATGCTGCACTAGTCATACAAGTGCTATTCCTTTCCACTGTTTTTTGTGGGTGAACCATAAAATTAACGTAAAACTGGAGAAAAAATGATGTATATATTCATTTAGAGAAATCTTACAGGATTTTGTTTAATAGATGTCCTATAATAACACATTATCCTATAAGTAGTTTACAGATCAATGGCATTTAGGTGCATTTTCCTTTAAGTGGTCAATCAAAAAGTAGTGTGGAGGTACTGAATTTATGAAGTGACTCAACAGCAAATTATAAATGAGAGATCCTAAGAATTTCTAGCCTTAAAAGAGAACTAAATACTTGTTTTTTCCAGGGGTGATTCTTAAGGCGGGAGGTGTAAAGTACAGTAGCAGTTTTCAGAACTGCTATTGCACTTATGCAATTTGCTAAATCACAATGGAAAAGGAAGTGAAGAGGATCACAGTGCTTGTGAAGAGCAGAAGAGACTGGAAAGGTTTACAGAGCAGGAGGCAACACTAGAACATCTACCGGTAAGTGTTTCCCCCTCCCCCTTCATGAAAATCATAAGGTAGTTAGTAAATGCAGGTGATAGTTATTATTATAAACAGTGTAATGTATCAACAGGGATAATTGTTGATTGAGGTCAAGTAACCCATTGCAAAAAATCAGCATTCACAGTTATAAGGAGGTTAGAAAGATTAAAAATAACTTCTGAGTGGTTACTTTGGTTCATGAGGCTTTGACAACTGTTTCACTTGCTAATAAATTATCCCCAAATATCTCACTTTGCTTAATAAGTCTCTGTTCCACAGTTCCATCATTAAGACACAAATTTTACGAAGCTCATCCGCACTTCTTTTAACTAAGTTAAGCTAATCATCAAGCTAAGATAGTTTTGTAAAATTTGGGTTGCTACCATATTTGTTAGACCTTAAGACACACTTTACTGCATAAAGGTATCACTACATTTTCTGGACTATAAGATGCACTTCAAAAAATTGCATTTACAATGAATCATTTTTTTCTTCTTCTTATTTTCAGTTTGAGAGCATCTTATGGTATAGTGTGTCTTATGATCTGAAAAACACAGTATGTATCCAGGCTGATGCCACGGTCACAAGACCTGTCGATTTATTTTCTGCTGCTAAATCGCTATTAAATCTGAAATTGTTTGTTAAGAGACAAAAGGGTAGCACAAAATTTTCATTTCAAAATTATTCAGTCATAGTCAATCCATTTTGCCGCATTATTGTTGTTATTTTCTGTTTGCTGCATTTTTATCTCAACCAATATATACTGGCAAATAAAATTTACTGATATAGAAAAAGATCAATAATGATAAATATTAATGCCTGAAATCTACTGAACTTTACACTGTTTTCAATGGAGTTCTGTTTTTGATCAATATTGATATCGCTGATCTTTTTTGACTGGAAACTAATTTAACATAGAAATCTTTACAGAACCATCTTCATAAGCAAATAAAGGGTTTTCTCCATCATCAAAAAGGAGAACATTTTTCAACTTTAAAAATTGTCTTAAAGGGACTTTACAAATTGCTATGAGCATTTCCCCCCATATTTAGCTCTAATTTGATATTAATATAAAAGTCAAATTGTTATTCAACTTTGATAAATGCCCCCTTTAAAAAAGTCTAATGTCACTGAGATCAGATCAGTTTAATGCTAGTAAAATATAAAAAATACTCTCAAACTTTTTATTAATCTACATACTATTGCAAAGCCACAAAAATATAAACAAAGTAAAACAAGACTTTAGAGATTGTTAGAATTTTTTTATCACTTTATCTTATTTAGTAGAAGCATGTATATTATGTAATGTACTATTCTTAATAAATAATGAGATTTCAAGATAAATAAACTGCTTATATTTATAGTTTCTCATTTTCATTACGCATGAAATAAAGCTGCAATATTCTCTCTTTTTTTTCTGTAGAAAGTGGGATGTTAGTAAAAACATCTGAAATTATGGCATTTAATAACAGCATCTTACTTTTAAAACTAAGCTGAAATGTCTCCAAGCCTAAAAACAAGAGTTAGATAAAAGTTTATAAATAAGCTATGCTAAGAGAGACATAAGGGAATCTTTACTCAGACCGTATGAGTTAAATTCACCCGTGCTTCTATGTCAATTTTTTATTTCCTTGTACTTTTTGATTTCCCTGATTTATGCAGAATTTATAAAAATATTCCCCCACCCCAAAAAAATTTTTTAGCGATAAATATCAGTCAGTTGAAAGGGGGTGATAAATAGTAATCAGTTGAAAGGGGTGATGATATTGATCCGTTTTCAGTGGTGATCAATATTAATCAGTTGACAGGGGTACATTTTGCAGTGTTTTTTCTATCAGCAAAGTGATTTCAACATGGCAATAAAATCTTTTTTAAATGGGCAATACCAGCATAATAAACAATAACCTTGTTTCTCCAGCAATAAGTGGGCAAAAAACCTTTTCAACTTTTATAACTTGAGGGGGGGGGGGGCATTGTAGCCAAGACAGATTAGTTACTGGAAATGATAAAAAAAAGAAAAAGTTCTATAATTGGATTGCTAGGATATATGGCACATCATATGTGGCCCCCCATGTCCCTTGCTGATCCTTGGAGGTGTTACCATATATATATATATATATAGAGAGAGAGAGAGAGAGAAGGAGAGAGATAGAGAGAGAGAGAGAGAGAGAGAAAGAGAAAGAGAGAGAGAGAAAGAGAGAGAGAGAGAGGTGGTGTGACTTCAGTGGTACCAGTTTCCTCCTGACACTGCACATTCACAGTTTCGCCCACCCTCCCTCCCACAATTTAGGACATTGAAGTGTCTGGTCTTTATGTATGACATGTTTTGTTAAAATAATATAATACGATGGCAGATTTTTATGCAAAGGTTTACAATTTTATTGTCAGAGCTTTGAGGTTGTATCAGTACTGACAGAGCTTTGAGGTTGTATCAGTACTGACAGA
>WMED01013588.1:0-14354 GCA_019650415.1 Pipa parva | reverse complement strand
GCGTCAAATCTTCAGTCACTTACATCGCTGCGTCAAATCTTCAGTCACTTACATTGCTGCATCAATTCATTTTACAAATGCTTTAACAGACGACTTGGAACCTAATGATGATATTTAACATATCATCATGTGGCTGAAGGTACAGAAAACAGGAAAAATGTAACAACGTTTATATTATAACTATAATGTACACCTTTATTAGGATATTTATTTAGATAGATAAGTATCCTAATAAAGGTGTACATTATAGTTTATAATACAAACGTTGTTACATTTTTCCTGTTTTCTGTACTTTCAGCCACATCCTGCTCTGTTTATTCTTCCTTTATTCTGTGCTTTTCCCCACATCTTGTCCTTTCTCCCACTCCCTGTTTCATTCATTCCAACTTACATGAATCCTGTTAGTTTACTCTTTGTCTATCTATCTCTGTTTAATTGTCTGACCTTGCCGACTCACTGTATCCTTCTTTATAAATCCTCCTCTCCTTTTGACACAGTGCTCTACTATTTTTCCAGCTCAGCTATAAGGTAGCCAGTGTAGCCCTGGCCTCAGGTGTGATTCTGAGAGGTTGGAGGCTAAGGGACAGCAGACACAAAGGCTTACATATGAGAACAATGTTAAAAAGTCTGTGTATTCTTATGCATAGAGTGTTTTTAGCCAAACCTGAATGGACACTGCCGCACTTAACTGGACATTGTCTGGGCATGGTTGCACTGTATTGGCTATAAACTGCTGAACTGTAATAATGTTTTCCCAGTAACTGGGGCACTGCTATACTCTATAAACTAGTGTAACGGTATAGTAGGCATATATATATATACAGTATATATATGTTATATATATACTCTATAAACTAGTGTAACGGTATTGTAGGCATATATATATATATATATATATATATATATACAGTATATATATGTTATATACAATACAAACATCGTAGCTCTCTGCAGTTTCATGTCTGTTAATTTGCCAAGAAAAACATCTAAAACATTCTTCTCTTCCAAAAAAAATGGAGCAAAAAAAAAAAAACCTATTTAAAAACACTAACTCCGCTACCCCCTACTTTACATTTTTGTCTTGGTCAGTTTACCTCTATTGAACATTATTTGTTTGTTATTTTCTATCTTAAGTGTTTGGCATGACTTCAGCAATGTTTTATCAATGTTTTTATTCTGCATATCTATTCATTGTTTGCTGTTCCATAGAAATGTATGGTAATGTCTCCCTCTAGTGGCCTTCCTATTCATATAGCCAGCAGTCTAGTTTAACAGATTTAGCACTTTGCTAAAGCTCCCTGTGAGACACCATACTTTCCCCTATGAACCAGAAAGTCAGCTCCCTGGGGAGCCATATTTGCCATGTGTAGTGAGCAGATTGCTGGATCCACATCCATCTGAACCCAAGGCAGTATCACTGGTAGGTAGATATGTTATTTGTATGTTTAATAGCATGTTACAGCATATATGTTAGTATGCATAATCCCATGCTTTGCACTACCGAAGTGCCTGTGCCTGGCGACCATTAGAATGTACACATACTGCATCTGTATATAGCCCTGCATGTTTATACAGTTTATCTCCTATTGTGGTTTACATATGTATATATTTCTGCAAAGTACAGTTTATTACATAGTTCACTATGTTATTATATACTAGTAATTTTTCTGCTCGCCAGTTTTATCCTACCCAAGCAATAAAAGCTGAATTTGGACTCGGCTCCTTTGTCAGTGACTTGCTCTGGGAGGAGTTTATCTGTCTGTCGGAAATATAGACACTGCTGTCATAAGGAGGATAGTACAATGTTATAATAAACTATTTAACCAAACTTTAATGAAAGATATACAGGCTTCGTTAAGTAAATACAATGTTGGAAATGGATAAAGAGCTTTTCCTGTATTTAAAGGGACTATAACACCAACAATGAAAATGCCCCTTATACACAAGGTACAATTTGCAAAATATGTTTAATGGTATATTTTCCTATAGAATACAAGGCTGCTAATTCTCAAGTTTTACAAAAACAATAACATTTACTTATTAATATGTAATATCTACATTTTAAAAATACATAGTTATGTTAGTTTTAAGCTTGTTTATTTGGTACTAAGCGCTATATTCAGACCCAGTAAGAGATACTGGAAGCATTTAGATATAGTATATTAACACCAGGACACTACTGTAGGTTTTATTGATCTCATCACATGATATGGTCGAATAATTCAAAACAACAACCAACCAGATCATCTGCAAATTTTCCCAAAATATATTGAGGGATTTTTATGAAATGCCATAAGCAAAGCAGGTGCAAGTTTCTAACTCTGACAGTGTCGTGACTGCTTTCTTTACTTCCTATGTTTTCTCTTGGTGGCAGTAGCGCTCTCCCAAAAACGGAGCCCAGTGAGACCGCACAGCCAGCCTTGCGTGCAACCTTGCATACTGTACATTTCATGTCTTTCTTTTTATAAGGGAATGTTAATATGTATGACTCCCATCTGAGATCTTGTTCAGCTGTACTGCATGTATACAATATTCATTTTAGGACATGCTCATTTGTTAATTGGAAAATTAAATTCATGTTGGCTATATCTAACAAATGGCACAATATAACTGTACCAGCAATGCATTGCTATGTTGAAAATGTACAGTATTTTCTTCCTTTATGCTTGTATGACCCCTTCTGGCCTTTTTAGTGTATTGCATCAAAATTTTGCAAGGCCTCATATTTTTTTCCCTTAATTATTTAAACATTCTATTTGTATGTCACAAGTTTATTCTCCTTATGTAATTAATATATTCATAAATAAGAGAAGGGAGGATAAAGGGCATCTTGCAGTATCTTATTTCCTAATTGTCAGAGTAAGCAGGAGTTAATGGAGAACTAGTCAGATTACATCTTTACACATGCAGTACCATGACTTAGTGAGAAACGTTTCTCCCCAGTAGATGTTTCATCTGAAGCTGGTTGATTTATTACAGAGCACTGATAAACTCCTGCACCAGGAAATGTTTGTGGTATAACTGCTAAACACAAGAAGAAAAACTTGCCTGACTGCTATTTGTTAAGCAGTTTGCTAACCTTCTGGCCTCATCAGCCATGATTTGTTTACATTCCTGGAATGCAGGAGATTAACTTATGTACAGGCGTTAAGTAGTAAGTAGGTCAAAAATGTTTGGGGGTGGGTACCCTTTCATGGAAAACTCGCCTGTACATATCACAAGCACATTTCCTGGTGCGGGAGTTTTCAAGTGCTGTGTAATAAATCATCCTGTTTCAGATGAAAGATCTACTGGGGAGAAACTCTTCTCACTGAGGTATAGTACTGCATAGGTAAAGATGTAATCTGACTATAGTTCCTCTTTAACCTAAATCAACCACCCTTTATGTTACTTTTAGCACAACACTATAAATCAGTAAGAGAACTGCCGTATATATTCAAGCGTAAACACAGCAGACATCTCTGGGGAACCTGCCATAGACTACTTATAATCATTATGATAATGCACCATTATTATTATTGCAAATCCATTAGCAGCATTCTGATTTTTGTTGTTCATCTTACTGACTGTTGGCGAAAAAAAAAGTAGAGAAAGCAAATCCACTGCTTTCTTACTACAAGGGGAATTGTTTAAGACCAAGTAATGGCCCATGCAGAAATGGAGGTGGAGACTCGGGGGGGAATTCACGATAGTCCAAAGTGAGGTACGGAGTGTTTGCCTCACTTCGGACTGACAGATATGTGCTCGCTGATGTCCTGCACGTGGACATCAGCAAGCGCATTAAAGGGATTCCAGTCTCGGTGAGACCAAAAGAGTTGCCTCACCGAGACTGGAATCCCTTTAATGCACTTGCTGATGTCCGCGTGCAGGACATCAGCGAGTGCAGATCAGTCAGTCCGAAGTGAGGAGAACACTCCACACCTCATTTCGGACTATCGTGAATTCCCCCCTCGGTGTGCAGTGGACACTGGTTGCGTTTGAATTCAGCTACATAATATATATATATGAAGAGAACAGCCTGCTGACATTGCCTAGGTCCACAGAGCCAACAAGAATGTTATCATTGTCCAATCATCACAACTGACATAACCGTATATGGATATGAAACACACCTCATATATTGACTATCCCGACTAACTGAAATTACTACTATCAATACCCTAACTTTTAATAAGACGAAAGCATTTCCATCCATTGTTATACTGGAGTGTTGTGGCCCCTAGGAAACAAGAGAATAAAGGCCCAGTTGTCAATAATTTTCTCCTTGTGCTTTGTTCCCCCTGTACTTTGATCAGATTTTTCTTTGTCCTACTCTATATTTTCTGTAAAACTGTGATAGAATTACCTGAGGACTGTGCTATGTGGATGCAGCTTCAAAGCTCCTGGAGTGTCCACTGAGTAATGGAAGATTCCATGGTGACTGTGTGATCCCAGCTGGGCATTGTTACAAGAGGAAGGAGAGGTCTTGCTTAAGTATAGAGTACATGAGACCCCTTGCACCAGAGATTCCTCATCTTATTTTTATGTACTAAATGAGTCTAGTTTAAAGCACTAGAAGTCTTCTATTAAAGGAGAACTAAAGTGAAGCTCTGAAAAGGGCAGTTTTAGCATAAAAACAGTAGTAAAACTTTCCTTCTTGTTGAAATTCCAAAGCATTGTGTAAAAAAATGAAACAACTTTATAAAGGATTATCGACAGGAAAGACATCTGCAGTGTCATGGAAATGAAAGAATAATTATGGTATTCCTATCAAAGTTAAAGGGAAATGTAATATTTTGTACAATGGTCATATAGCATATGCTTTATGTTTATATCTGCCTACATAATAAAATCTAGATTTCCAGATCTATGGCAGGTCATAGTGGCAGGATAAGCCTTACTTGGTAACATTCCTCTATTATGAAGATGGTGTTGGGCCAGTGTTTTCAGAGACATCTGCTGAATGTTTGCCAACATATAGACATGTACAATATAGACAATGATTGATGTGAACTGTCAAAAGATGGCAACAATATAAACCGAAAAATAGTGCTATGGCTCAAAAAGGAAAATGGAGATCTGATTAGTACCTTATCACAATGCAGTCAGAAGGGTGGAAATCAATGTTCCCAGGGATGTTAGAAATCCATGTATGGGGTAGGAGTATTTGAGATGATAGATAGATAGATAGATAGATAGATAGATAGATAGATAGATACTTATTTGTCAAATGAATGAAAATATGCTAAATAAAAGGTTAATCACCTGTTAACTGATTTAGGTGTTGATGGGGTTAACTTCAGTAAACGTAAGGCTGGGTTCACATGAGCCTATGATGTGCAGCGCATCATACGCTCGTGTAAAAAAGATACGGCTTCATAGGAGCCAATACTTACCTAGTTCTGGACACACGGGCGTATGACGAGCATACGCTGTGTCGCATTTTGGCCGGCGTATATACACCGTGCGCAAAATGTGACACACAGGAAGTGCTGTGAACACCGAGAAAGCGTTCACACTGTCGCTGGTAAATATAATAGAAAAATACGCCAGAGTGTTTTTTTTTTTTTCTGACATGAGTGTATGATGCGCTGCACATCATACACTCGTGTGAACCCAGCCTAAAGGAGAGGCAAAGTTAGGAATTTCTTTTTGCAAGAGTAAGAAAGTATTTAGAGATCTCTAGTGTTAAGGGATGTATGCCTGCTTCTCATTTCTAAACCAAAGACAAAGAATGAATGTTTCATATTTAAGCAAAAATCTGCTTGCCTGAGGATGCACCTGAGGCATTGTACAACATTGTTACCTTTGTCAAAAATGCAGTGAGGCAACTGGAGGGTGTCGGCAAGGTGATTTTTTTTTTTTATTTATTGGGAAGAGGGGGTTGTGCTTTTAACAAGGACAGCAGCAATGTGGTTAAATGTGCTTTGAACTATCATTTGGGTGTGTACACAGATCACTGTATTTAGGCTAAAAACACTTCTTGTAGCACCAGCAGGCTTAACTTTATAAACTGCTCCAAACTGAAGGAAAGGAGCAAACATTTATACTATCCTACCTCATCTGAATTCATTGTGATATTTGCTTGTAGAGGTGTAGCTAGCTACATTAGAAGATTCTGAACAAGTTTGCTCCCCTGGACTGTTACAGATTATAGCATGTTTCTCCTCTGGTCTCTAATCATCTGATCCACTATTGTCAGTCCACACTGATACGGAGTACTTTTCCTGAGCTCCATTGCTAAGATAGTACTTGTTGGCGGTCTACCAAATCTTTCTTGTCCCAAGCTTAGTAGGAATTCTGGTTTCTCTAATTTCCAGGGTTCCCTTGGTCCATGCTTCCTTCTCTAGCTGGCATTAGCATTGAAAGGCTGGCTTTGCAGGATCCTGATAGGCTTCTGTCTTAGGCACATTCAGTAGAATTCACAAATGGGGCAATCACTTGCTGTCTTCTACTAACCACTAGCAAATTATAAAATGCAAACTGATTGGTACCTATTAGTTACTAGACCTCTGTTGAGATTGATTCTGTTGTTTAATGCCTTCTTCTTGTGCAACGCCTCTGCTTGCCTTGTGGTTCTCCAAAGCTCAACTGCATGAAAGTGAGAAAATCTCAAGCACACCATTCTCCTTAATTATGGACATTAGTAATATAAATAAGTGCACAAAGGAACAAATTAGACTTTGAAAATCACCTTATGGACTTGTTCATAGTTGAACTCTACACTGAATATCAATGTATCCATTATAACAATATAAGAACTATGAATACCTTTCTAGACATCCACATAGGATGGTAGGGTTCTCCAGCTTCCTTGTAACCCTACTTCTATCAGTTTTAATAGTAAAATTTACAGATATACTCTTAGAGGCTTAGTCTTTGAAGTGAATTCAAAAATTTCAGTGGCAAATAGTTGCAAATTTGCTACTCCTAGTTCTCTAAGTGGTGGATTCCCTTATTGATGGTGCGAATAGCATCAATTTCTTGCATAGTCAGTTGGATAGTAGTAGAATGTGGAGTGATGTGAATTCCACCAGAGGTGCAGTGACTCCATGCTCACAACACCTCACTAATTGTATTCAGTGAATATTACATCCCTTCCTATGTCACCATATCCCTAGTTCATGTTGTCACTTGGTTTCTATTGACACTTTTGAATGAGCAGTGCTGTTGTGCCACATTGGATACCTTATCTTATCAAAGATAACAGACCTGCTTATGTGCAATCATGCAATCAACAAAGAACAATAAAGCTAGTGGTTAAGCTGGTCCACAACACGAAAACTGAACTCTAATCTTCTCACCAGGCAAATGAAACTCAGAATCCAAAAATTTTGCAATTCTTAATTAAAACAATTTAATTCCCACAAAAATCAAAGATTGAAACCATACATGCATTTAAAAAAAAAAAAAAAAATTCATCTTGCTGTGGTAATCACTTGACTGGAGCAGTGTAAATGGCAGGGGGTGGGGTGTACACCATCATGTGTTCATTGACCATATCCATTTTCAACATGTCCATAAAGAGTGGTCTGTTGTGGGTTAAATTACAAAGGGCCAAGATAGCCCATGACTTCTGCCCTTTACCAAGAAAAGATTTAAGTATTTCAAAGGGAGAACGGGATCTGCATTTATTTTGTACGTTTCCCCCACTTGGCTAACACTGGGGAGGAAGGGAATGTGTCTGAAATGTACTACATACCTGCACACCCAAAGATTGACAATGGATTGACTTAGCCAGCTGCAGATAGACAGCTTCATCTACAAAGTACTGCTATACTAACTCCCACATCAAGTGACTTCACATGGCCAAATTGTACAAACCTAACCTTAATCTAAAATCATTATTAAGACTTACAAAGATCGCACTTGCGCCAATGTTTGTTCTTGATTCTACCTACAGAAATAAAAATGGTGAAAAACCAACATCAGTGTTTCACCCTATAGAACATCTAGATGTAACAGTCAGTATACATACTGATACACATCTGTTTATTATACGTAACTGTTACACCATGTCACAATTCAGGAAGAATTATTTGTGAATGGGTGGAGTCTATTCGTTTAAAGCATATGAAGATAAAAAGGGAGTGAGCAATTCTACGGAGTAACAAATGTAAACCTCCATTTACATGGCATAAATACTATCAGTTTAGGGCATATAACAGACGCCTGCATGGCACATAAATTGTCAAAACAGGGGCTGAAAAAATAGGTGTTCTTTTCTGCATTATATTAGCCTTAATAGTTTCTATCTAGGCAATCCCTATAGTGATGTTCTAGTTATTGAACAGTATGTAAATGGGTCAGTTTGTGCGGGTGATTGTTGATTCAATTCAATGCAACAGACCGTAAAATCATTTGTGATGCAGTTTAAAATTCAGATATACTAAAAATAAAGGGCTCATTTCTTATTTATGTACACTGGCAAGCTGTTTCCACATAAGTAAAATCCAAAAACACAATATTATTTTATTCTATTCAGATGTTACATCCAGTCCCTCTTCCTGAGGGGTAACCAAGTTTAACACAACGCTTGGCATAGCAGCATTTTGGCTTTTCAAATTTCTTTTGCAGATTCTTAAGACATACAGTACAGAGGTGATATATGGAACACGTAGCAAATTTCTCAATTTCTTTGCTTCCAGCGAGACCTGAAATTTATTGCTAGGAACTTAGTGCAGACTCCAGATTCTTGGTAGCAGAGAGGAGGGAAAAGAGATCATTTTGAAGAAGGAATCTGTGGATCCAAAATGTGCTTTGAGCCACCCATATTGTTTGAGAACTTTGCTTCTGGCTCCATTTTTATCTGTTGAAGAAATGGAGAGCACATTAAGCAATGGAATTACATCTATAATCCCAATGGCATTATCAAAGCTTCAAGAACTTTGAGCTAGGACCACACTGTGCATCTATGTCAACATTTCTGCCACTGGAAGAAATATGAAAATTGAGGAAGGAAGGCCAGGAACGGCCATGGTACACTTGACTATCATTTCATACAAAAAAGCATTCTACTCTTTGTGACTTATAAGCTCTATATGGAACTTACAGCTAAGATAGATATATTTAGATTGTAAGCTTTACAGGGCAGGAACCTCCATCTTTTTGTTTCAATCATGGCCTGGCACTAAGTGATACATATAGTCTTGATTTTATGTTTGTAGTTTACTTCGAATATGTGTCTAATTTGGGCAAATATGATAGTCATGATCTTGTGGAGCACTTTGCATGTGTGTGCACAGGTTCTTCAACTAGAAGAAGCTAATGTGATTAGATGTATTGCTCCAAATTTACCCAATTATGACTTTGCAACATCAAAGTGGGGAATTGTAGGATTGATGGCAGGGCTCTGTGGTGGCGTAAGGTGACTTAATTCAAAAGTGACAATAGCCACTGCAAATAAATTAAGTCTACTACTAATCATGAACTAGGCACAAGGTGACATAGAAACAGATGTTTTATTCACTTGTATACAGTTAGTGGGATATAGTGAGGATGACATCACTGCACTTCACTATAGAAATTCACATCACTCCACATGACGCATGTGACTGTGTCAGTAGCAGTCCACCTGTTTGACAAATCTATCCAGCAGCTTCATCAATAATGAAAAGTGAATTCATGACTACTTTAGCAAAATGACTTGAATTGTAGCAAGGTGAATTCATCCTTTACAGTAGACAATAAGGTCCATAGAATTTGACTGGGGTAGTATACTTCTCATTCAGGGGTTTATTCATCAAAGGGAGAACTGGACTGTTGAAAAGTGAATTCTCATCACTTCAATTCGCTACACTACGCAGCAGCACCTTACAGTTTCGACAAAACTGGCTGCGGGGCGGGATACCTTTTCATGGTACATGTCTTACACACATACATACGTATATTTCCTAGTTCAGGAGTTTCCAATGCTGCTGATTAAAGCAGTAGGCTTCAGATGACACACATACTGGGGAGAAACACTTCTCACTGAGGAATAGTAAAGTATATATAAACATGTAATCTAGCTATAGTTCCACCTTAAGCTGATCAGAAGCTCTAGTGCTATAATGGTGGCAGAGCTCAAGTAAGCAGACAGTTGCACATCAAGTGGTATTATTAACATAGTAACAGTTTATAAGGCTGAAAAAAAGACACAAGTCCATCCAGTTCAGCCTATTTACTTGCATTGTTGATTCAGACGAAGGCAAAAATTCCCACGAGGTAAGAGCCAATTATCCTCATATTGGGGAAAAATTCCTTCCCAAGGATAATTATGTGACTACAGTGTTACTTAAAAAGGAATACCCATTTCACAGGATAGGGATTTAAAAAGGAACTATCTGTCATGAATTAGGGCAGCGCCTATTTTAATAAAACATTTAAACACAGGTCCTATATATATATATATATATATATATATATATATATATATATATATATATATGGGGTTATGATGCATAATCAGCCCCCCAGATTGTATAAATCCCAATATCAGCAAATACTCACATAGCAACCATTCTCTCTCCTGATCTGGAACCTACTGATCTTCGATGACGGATATGTAGCTGCTCTGGATTTTTGCATCACATATTTGCAGATTTCCTTCAGAAACACAACCTGAAATTGTATAAATAATAAATATATCTTTTAAAGGTTTCTCTGACAAAAGTACTTACCTATGCACAATTCCTACAGGCTTATATTTCTTACTGAGAAATAATATAGGTTCTTAATATTAATCAGTTCTGCCGAGTCTGAATTGAGTGTACGTATACTGGAAATTACTGAACAAAAAATCAAGTCAAGAATTTGTGTATCAGATTTGTAAAAAGAGCAATTTACAGTCACAAAGCTTGCTGTGTCAAAAACACTGAAGAAAATATAATAAAATATGCAAATTTAGCTGAGGACCCCCAAATTAATGCTTCATTTCTAAAGCCGCTATTAATTGTCAAAGAAGCAGATTGCTTAGTAACAAGAACTATAAATATACTCACATACATATATTACAGTGTATCCCAAACACATATCCGAAGAGCAGGTTAATAAGCTTGAGAAAGCGCATCTCATTTTTTACTGATTAAGTTGTAAAGGAGTTTTACTGACACTGCTATTGTGTTAGTTCAAACACAAAGTGAGCATAGCTTGGGGATGAATTGCTCAGCCTTAATTATTCAGTTAAATGGAAATGCATATTTACCCCCAAACAAACTTTTTTTTTTTTTTTGTTTTCTAATTTACTTCCATTTTGCTGGTTTTTGTTTGCAGTTAATATTTCCCCCAGCATGCTGTTTAAAATATGATAGTTTTGCATCGACCACAGCATTTGCGCAGAAAATAAACTTGCTTTTATACTACAAAAAAGGTTGCAAAAATTGTAACAATGTTTTAATGTTACTAATACTCTGCCCTGGATCCTTTCTGGGCTCAGAGGAAAATTGAAAGTAAAAAAAACAAACAAACAAACAAAAAAAAACACCAATATATTATTTTAGGATAAATAATAAAATATCAAAAATAATTTGTCATTCAATCATCTTTAATAATAATGATGACTCTACTACTCCAAAAATATGCATAAAAGTTGTACTGGATGCGGCTGTGCCATTTTCCAGCCTTACTATGCAACTACCGTATATCACTGGCTAAAGACTATGGGGGTAATTCAGCAAGCAGCGAAGTGAGCTACGATGCGTTTGGCTCACTTCGCAAATGGTATTATGCGCATGCTGATGCCCTGCGCGCGGACATCAGCATGCGCATTAAAGGGATTCCTGTCTCAGCGAGAGCAAAAGAGTTGCTTTGCCGAGACGGGAATCCCTTTAATGCGCATGCTCATGTCCGCGCGCAGGACATCAGCATGCGCATAATACCATTTGCGAAGTGAGCCGAATGCATCGTAGCTCACTTCGCTGCTTGCTGAATTACCCCCTATAGCAACATATATAGGGGATTAACAATGCCACTCCCTGCAAAGGACTCTGGGAATATTAATTTATCTGTAAAGATAGGATTGGAGGTTAGGATGAGAGATGCAAATGATACAGCCAACAGACAGTGAAGAGAGGGCAGATGATTCTGTAGAAAAGTGCTTTCTGGGTTTATATATTGTATGTGTTTCAATTAATTTCCTGTTTTAGAAATAACATTTTGAGAGAAAATGTCGATCTTTTAAAAATTTGTAAGACTTAGAAAATCATGTGACCTTTAGTTTGTCATAAAATGTTGCCTCTGCTCCCGCTGAAATACCGGGAATATAATATTCAAGGAATAAAAAAGAAACAAGAACTTCCATTGGCTTCACAATGTCCAAGAATGTTGTTTTTGTACCAAACATGTTCAACTACATCATATGTATTACAGAGTTTTCAAATCTCTCTTATGTGTGCCCATCATGCCAGATTAAGACAAAGATAATAAAATCCCATTAGACCATATCCAGTCTATATCCCTTGGGTACAATTCTTTCTAAACTTACCGATAGTGGCAGTCTGATTTTCCCAGTGGAACATTTTTTGCAGCTTTTCCATTACATTCTATTAACTGACAGACACTGATAACAGAAGATTTGCAGGTATCAGTAATGTATAGTTAAAGAGATCCACACTCAGGGGCTGGATGGGGATCTCCAGAGACTCTATTAACAGGGATGATTGTTAACAGAGGTCTCGTAACCCATAGCAACTTATCATCAGTTAACATTCCATAAAATAAGGAAAGAGAAATAATGAAAGCTAACCTCTGGTAGGTTTCTGTGGCTTACCAAGTCTTGCTAAATTACTACACCATTGATACATTCCCCTGAAAACCTCAGCAATTTGTAAGTTGTCACACAGTTTTAAAATTCAGTGAAATTCCCAGCAAAATGTCGCAAAACATTGGGGTCTTAATTTAACTGAGAATTCTGAAATCTTAACAGTAAACATGAGTAGTCTATACATCTATATCCATACTGCTTTTTGACAGTAAAATATAATCCACTGTTATTTACAGCCACTAAGTGTATCTGTATGACTTAAAAAGGAATTAAAAGCAAATATTTTTTAATCAATTCAGATGTTTCCACAGCAGACATAGGGCCTTATTGACTAAAGTCCAAAATAATCAGGTGGAGCTATGAATTCACATCTAAATGCCTCTTTCCCATGGTCGCTTATTGAGCAAACTCTGCAAGTCGTGAACTTATGGTGTTCTTTGCATCATTTTGCATATATGCGTGCACAGGTACTTTGACTACTGACTAAAATGCAGATTAATGTGAATAGGTGTACTACTGTGAATTCACCTGTTTGACTTTGCAACTTCCGACTGGCAAATTAGGGGGTTGACGGCAGGGCTCTAGTGTTGGGTAAGGAGACTATTCATTCAAAAGTGATAATGACGACTGCAACTAAGTGACAACATGACCTGGGGACAAGGCGACATAGAAATAGATAGAATATAGTTATTGGGATCTGATGAGACCAACATCACTGCCCTTAATTGGTTGAATTCACCTCACTCTGCATGATTTCTCATCCTACTTCTAGTGACTACATCACACTACGCATCTGACAGCGTTCACTGTTGTCCGCCTGTTTGGAAAGTGTATTCTCCACTTAGTCAATCCTGAGAAGTGAACCAGCGTCTATTTTGGCAATGTGACCTGAATTGTAGCGAGGGAAATTAGACAGGTGAATTCGGACTTTAGTCAATGAGGCCCATAATGTTGTTATTATCACACTTTTTTTTTTTTGTTGATGTAACAGCTAAATTATTATTATTCTGCTATGACCAAATTCTGGGGGAGCTTTCATCTAAATTCAGAGATTGCGAGTAAAGCAGGAAAATGCATTCACTGCAATTTGTCACACTAGTGACTTTTTCCCCCCAGATATCGGTGATACAGCACGAGGATTCAGGGCTATGTCTCTTTTTCAAGTACGTGCAAGATTTTTCAATCCAGGGAAGTCATGAGTTAAAAGCAGGGAAAAATAATAAAGCAAAACAAAATTATTTTGGGATAAATATTTAAATCAGTGATGCCCAATTTTTTTTTGGCCTGGGGGTCATATAAATAAACAGCCGGCGCCGAACAATATAACGCATATGTATTCCAACATATAATGAACCCGGAAGTAATTGTCTTAACAATGCGGGGAAGCGTTCCACTCATTTGTAATATACTTCAAACAGCATGTTAATGAACTGACATCCTGTTTAGTAATAAGCTGACCAGGTCCTCCCAACTGTTGCCGATTTCCTGCAATGTGGGCAGAAGCTTAGATGGCCGGATAGCACCGCATCGCGGGCTGTAGTTTGGGCATCATTGATTTAAATTGTTTAAATTAACTCTTTAAGATCCATGCCTCTACTATTCCATTCTTTCTTAATTACAGGCTTTGCACATG
>WMED01013587.1:0-14354 GCA_019650415.1 Pipa parva | reverse complement strand
TCAGTTTTTATTCACAATTTGTTTAGTGTCCCAACTTTTTTGGAATCCGGTTTGTAAATAAGCAGCAATATTTCTGGACCTATCATATTTTTTATTGTTTCTGAACCTTCACTTAACTCAATATCAACTTTTTCCATCCCATTCCCTGATACCTGTTACTGCAACACAAAAATAGTTTTTTTACAGCTTAAAAACAATGTCTTGTTAGACATCCAAGAACCATCAATGTTAAGATGAAACCCTTAATTGCTCCAAATCACATTTTCTACCATCTTCAATACTAGACAAGTCTATTTTAATCTACTAAAAAAGACACTCCTCATCTGACAGCTGGAAAAGAGTAGACCTTAGGCTCTCTATTGTTTATGTTATACATATTATTCTTTACTCAAAGCACCTAAAGGAACTGCTAGGCTGAACAAATCAAAATTCAAGTATTTTGTACAAAGTAAGTAACCCCCCAGCACATCGCTGAACTGTTTGACTTTATAGTATAAGAAATTCAAAGGACATGGAACAAGGGGATTTCCCATGTAAACAATTTTTCTTCATTACCAGAATTAATTGAAAACTGACAATGGCCTTGGTTCTATAAAAGTTACTGCAAATAGGGCTGCTCCCTAAAAATTTCAGTTTTTATGGAAGAATTAACTAAAAACATAAATAATGCTTGCTTCAGAAAGGGTTGGTGTTAACCAGAAACACTGTTTGGATTATAATGTCCTGTATTATAATGCTGGAAAGTAAAGATATTTTTAATATTTAAGGTGTTGTTGAATTGTGAATGAAAACGCAAACAAAGAGGGGCTTACTCTGGTGTGTCTCAGCAATACAAGCTTGTCCTATCTATTCTAGAATTGTCCCTAAGCTGTCCCAAGGCTTTGAAATAAGTGTTCAGTCCACTCAGGACCAGTTCAAGGCTTTTAGCGCCTTAGATGGTGTAATGAAAATACCCCCCCCCCCAGCTCTCAATGAATGACACCCCCCACCTACATAATCCCACTCTCAGCCTCTCAGCCTGTTCCCTCCCCCTCCCTGTGATTTTCTTCCCCTGAAGCCCCCCTCCCTGCTGATTTCCTTTCCCCACTTCTCCGTCCCCACTTCTCCCTCCCCACACTCTGCTGCCCCACTTCCTACTCTATACCCACTGAAAGAGGGGTGCGCTATATTGGTGCTTGCACCCGTCCTTTTCTCTGTCCCTACCTACTTCTTCCTTTGCCTGGTTCCATCTGATCTAGTGCTTAGAGCTACAGCGTTCCTCTCCCCAGCACTGCATTCAACTGCCTGCTGATCACATTGCTAGGGGGAGGGAGAGAGGAATGCTGTAGTGCTAAGCATTAGATCAGATGGAGCCAGACAAGGGAAAAGATAGGGACAGCAGCGCCCTAGGCAGCTGCCTACCCCCTGGCCTGGCCCTGAGACCACTTGAACAGTTTTACTTTATGCCTTTTGCTATGGTAGCTTTCACTTCCTAGACAATTTGTCTTTATAATGGGGCTCCCTGCCTATCCAAAATATTTTTTTTTTGTAGGGGGGAGGGGGCATATAGAGCAAGACAGAGGGAAACATTGGGAATTTAGTAATACTAAAGATGTTGGGAGGATGGGGAGGGGAATGGGGGGAAAGTGTAGGGGTCCTGTGGAGGGAATCTTAGAGCTGCAGCAATAGCAGCAAGTATTACTGCAGTGCCAGGTCCAGAATTTCACGCTTGAGTTACCATTACAATAAGGATTTTTGCAGCAGTAACTAAGCATTAAATGCAATTTCGGCTGTGTTTATGATTCGTTTTGATTCTTTACAAATTGAACTTGTTTTCCCTGATTTACCTTAGTAAATATCCCCCATAGGACTAACTTGCTCAAATAAACTCATGTGGGATACAACGGTTTCTTATAAGTTCCTTGTCACGAGCAGCGCTTACCATGATGCTGCACTACTTGTGAACTGCCAGCATTTGATTGCTGGCTAGCACTAGGGTAGCTTATACCTAGCGCTTCCAGGTTTCTGCCCAATATGGAGCTGCTGACATCATGCATGACGTCAGTGACACCAAATTCAAAAGGGGCTGAAACTGTTACACAGTGCTCCAGCATTAATGTCTTTCTATGTGATGTACCTTCCATTTACGCCACTGATTCATTACTAATTTCTTTTGCCTTCTCAGAACCTTCTGTTCCAGTCTCAGCTTGTCCTATGGACCACCGAGTGTCAGCTCTTTTGCCTAGCCTGCTGGAATATCTTCAGGTCAGCTGTGTACCGTCTCTTCTGACGGCTTCAGTGTTTCTCACTACTTTGTTCTTAAAGGTATGCTACCCTCCATGATATCTAGTGAGTGGTAGTTTTGCAGTTTCTGTATCCACCTGTTTCCTGTGTTTCAGCCAGCTACTACCAGTTGGGGGGTTAACCCAAGCACTGCGATCTGGGGGGTGCCTGCTGCAAAGCCTAGTACCCCCTTGTGGGGGTTTAAAAGTGAAGACCTGGTCCTCCGTAGAATCCGAGCCTTGGAGTTATCCCGTGTGAACCCCACTGTAGTAAGGAGAATCCACTGCACTTCATGTTCTCATTGTACCTATTCCAGTATGCCTCAGTGCCTCTAGAGGTGTAATGGTCTCTGGGTGCTCCAGTTCCTTTAGTGGTATCCAGTCCTGTGGTTCCCTGTGTATGTTTTCCCTGAACTTCACTGTGATTATCTGTTCAGTATATAAGTTTCATGTTCCTACACCTGACATTCCTATTTTGTAAACAAGTTTGGGATATAGTTGCAAAAAAGTTTGCCATTGTTGCAACCATTCAGTTATAATTAATTAGGGGTGCTCTTAATTAGATCCACCCCTTTCTCTCTTGCTCCACTGCTAACACCCTCATGCATGCTCTCATCCTATCCCACTTGGACTACTGCAATGTTCCTCTATGTGATCTTCCAGCTTTCCACCTCTCCCCACTCCAGTCTATTCTAAATTCTGCTGCCAGAATTCTCTCCCTCTCTCCCCAGAAGGGACAGACTTTCTCCCAATCTCTCTCTGCTCTTTGGCTCCCAGTAAACAAATGAATCATTTACAATGTTCCCATTCTGACATTTAAGGCACTTCAGTCCTTTGCTCCATCCTATATTTCTTCACTCACATGCCCGTACATTCCTCAATGTCAACTGTGCTCCTCCCAAAGCAACCAGATTTTGCACCAATTCTGCCCTTTCTCATCTTAAACCCTTCTCTCTTTCTGCCCCATACATATGGAATTCTATACCCCTTTATCTTCACCAGGAAAATTCCCTCTCCACTTTTAAAACCAAACTGAAATCCTTCCTTATGGAACAAATAGCACTATTTATGTGCATATATATATATATATATATATATATATATATATATATATATATATAATTTTTCCTTAGTTATTTATGCTTATTATATGTATTTATTGACTAATGTTTCAATACATTGTTATTAGCACTTTTTATCCTTCTATCTGTGTTTGTAATGTCTTACTCCCATGTAGATTGTAAACTCTACGGGGCAGGGGCCTATAAACTCTTGTGTCAACCACAACGTGGCACTTAAAGTTTTATATCCTTGTGATATTTTACTTGTATTGTATAATGTACTTTTTCCATGTCTGTATTATATTGGTATTGCTGAATTGTACAGCGTTGTGTAACTTTGTGGCTGCTTTATAAATAAAATTATACATGTAAAGGGATTAGCCTTCTTAGTAACTTGCTAAATGTGACCCAGATTTTTCTGATGTACCTAATTTGATGGGGTGGCAAAATCTTGAAGTACCTATGAAGGATAGAACAAAGGAAGAAAAAACCATAGTAGTATTAGAATTAATCTGCCTATTTGTTATTCTAAGAGTTTTGTTTGTTATTTGCTGCTTGTCAACCCTCTGCTGATTATGACTTGAGTAAATTCACTAAGGTTTGTTTTCAGAGTAGTTAATAAATAATTTATATTAGCTGCTGGATCCCATTAATTAACCAGTAAGTGATTTGGGGAACTTTCCGGAGAGAAAGTACATGTTTTTCATTAAAGGGTAAGCATAATGCTTTTACCTGTTTTGCGTAGAAAAGGTCAGAGTCAGACCTTAGTGGGCAATGTCATTTTCTGGAGTAATGTTAAAGTAACTGAATAGTAAGCTGAGCTCTGCATCAGTTCACCTAAAAACAAAATAACAGCCACTGTTGGGGCATATTTTTTTTTATACTGTTATCGTATAACTGTGGCATATAATAAATGGGGTATTGGAAGATTTTAGTCTTTTTTTTTTTTTCGTTTTGAATGCTAGGGTCAAAGGTAATGTGTAATTATGTATATAGGTGTATACATTACAGTATATTAGCAATAACTCTTTTGAACTGATGTTAACGTAATATGCTAGTGGGCTTATACTGTTTTCAATATGTATTATAAAATGCATTTTATGTATAATATTAGATTTGGAAATCCTTCCCTAACAAAGAACGTTTTTTTTCCTATCCTTTTCAGTGTCATACAGACAAGGATTCTGACAAGTGTAATATCTATAATGTGTTTTTCCATTTTATCTTTTAGTGTGAGAAAAAAAAAATATCCTAGATGAATAGGGTGGTAATAGAACGATCTAGTCAGAGACAGCTCTCAAATTCCTTTCTTATTTTCGAAAGCCTGGTTAACAAGCAGATAGAATTTTATACACTTTGATAACTCTGAATCTGAGGATGAAATAAAAATTGGACATGTGAGGTCAATTTATCAAAAGCATACAAGCATGTAAGATGATGCATAGGTTGATTTGTATTATGTTTGCATGATGTGTTCTTTAATAAATGCTGCACAGAAGACTGCACATATTCCATAAAATATCTCACGTCTACCTATGGGGATCACTCATTTGGAAGGTCTGCTCAAATTACAGGTGGGGGTATGTGCAGGACAAGGACACGATGCTTAGATGTAAGGGACTTTAGAGAGGTAGTCAGCTAGGATTGCAACCATTGCTAAAGGGAAGAAAAGGGAACAGGAGAAGAATAGTTGTGACATATACAAATGATTTCTGGAATTGGGCATGCAGGAAACAATCACATTGCTACTCGCAATGACAATGAGCTAGTTTATAGCCCAATTAGAATATTCCCATTTCTATCAACTCTTTCTTCTCTGTCACTACGCCAGTTGTCAACCCATGCACGGACTTTTCCCCTAGCCATAATGCTGTAATCCATACCAGTCTTTTATGAGGAACACTCTTCTCAGGAAAATCTTAACAGATTAAATCAACTCTTTTGCCTTGATCTATTTTGCTACTTACCTCCTCATAACAGCTGATCAGGTTGGTTTGGTAAGTGAAGTCCCACCTAAACCCTTGCTGCTAGCTTTTTGTGATCAATTTATCTTTAGAAAAATAAAAAAAACTTGAATGGCAATTCTTACTAAGTTCTTAAAAAAGATATATATATTTTTTTTCTACAACTGAACTTGGAGGAATATCATGTGGATCTTATGTTGTACCGGTCTTAATCATATTAAGGCTTTTCCCTGGGTAAGACAAGCTCTATTTAAGGGTGTATTTGGAAAAATGCTTATCCCATTCACAAAACCGCAAGTTAATATTCTAGTAAGTCTGGTTCTCGTTTGGTCTGGGAAACTGTTCTAGAAGTGGGGGGGGGGGGGGGGGGGGGGATTTAAACAGATCTGAATGTATGTACAGAGTGAATGGTTGCATTATGGCTGAGTGTCACCATGTGACACAAGATGTGATAACGTCACTGCCAGGCATCATAATGTCATGGTTTCAGATACCAATGACACATTAGGGTGTGCCTAGAGACACCAGACATCTCCCTGTACACACACCTATGGATACGTTGCACTTTTATGGGGGTTTTTACGCTGTTATTCTTGATGTTAGATGGTCAATTACTTTCCATTTTGTTTTTCAACCCCAATTCCTCCCATTAGATTGCCTGTAAATAATTTTGTAACCTTGTATGCAGTTCGTCTGAATACACCAAAATATCACTTTATTATGGATATTCCTGTCCACTTTGGAAACCAGACAAATAATTTTTCAATATATGCATGCATCATTTTAATGTTACAAGAGTACATAAATAATTCAGTGCCAAGGTTTATTTTGTCCACCAACTTTATTTTCACTGTATCCTTCAGCATATTTTATTCAGTAAAGGAAATTAGAATCTGTGTTGGATACATAAGATCATGATACCATTTGTCCCACAGGAAGATTGCCCAGAGTGAAATACTGCCAGAGGAGCCAGCTGGCTACCCATTGTATAATGCTGATGAAACCTCTGTTTCAGAAGTTCAAAGTTAAGATGTGCGCTGTTCCATTGCTAAAAACTAATACAAAGTATTTCTTTACAATGTCACATTGTTTGTGTTGTGCCTCTGTTCCCCAATTAGAATATAGGTGAGCCTGGTGCTGTGTTAAATAAATGTTCAGCTATATTCCACATAGGAATGTGTATATCCTAGTGTAGTTATCACACTTGTATTATAGAAGTCAGTAGAGAAAATAAATTCTGGGCATGAAAAAAGGTTATGGGTGCTGTTTTATTAGCTCACATGTGTACTTACTCCTGGTATCTTAAGTGAGGCTCGAGTGGCTCCAGCCAAACCCAGAACCAATGATCACAATATGACACTTTCAGACGCTTAATTATCTGTGCTCAAGGGGTAACTCCATTTTTATTGCAGAACAAAATACAAACTCAACATTTTAGGGTAGCCTAGGACTCCCTTCATCAGGCGTATAATTTAGTATGTGCCATGATCATGTATTTTATATATATATATATATATATATATATATATATATATATATATTTTGTAAGGGTTTCACTCACTTGCTCCAGTAGTCTTTCCCAATAAACGAGTATCCAACCAGTATCTTGTCTTAAGAAAAGGTGTTTATTTACAGAAAAATCCAACAAAAAGGAAAAATAAACGAAACATTAATTCAGCCTGGCTTGGCAAAATATTGACACCAAACAAAATAGCAGGGATGTACAGAGTTCTCTTTCCAAAAGTAACTTTCTCCCACAACCATGAACCTTTCAGTCCATAAATCTCAATTTACAGAGTCCCTGTGGTCTGCACACTCACCACACCTCAGCACAGCTTAACACAGCTCAACACATACTGAGAATAGAGACTCCTTCTCTCTCATTAAGCTTGTGTTTTTACCTTCTAACACACAGGTGTACTTAATGGAGTATAGGAGTGGCCTTCCCACCCAATCTCTACAGCTACTCCTAAACCCTGGGCCCAAACTCCATTTTTAAAGAAACCACTGACAGTTTAACCCTGTCAGTCTCTAGTATTCCCAGGGTTTTCATGCCAGAGTTGACAGGAGTCTAAACGGCATGTACACTCCATCCTTAAGTTTCCCATAGACCTGCTTACAATATATATATATATATATATATATATATATACCCATTATATACAACTTCATACAGCCCCACCCTACCTTTATCAGTTCTTTAGGGAAAATTCTTGTCAAAATATCATGCAGTGCGTCATCAAAAGTCAGTTTTTGTCACCATCAAAATCATCTTCTGTGGGGTAATATTTATCAACATGTGACAGTGTACTGGTATTGCTATATCACAATTACTGTTTGAGCAATTACCATTATTCTCATTTACAATATATAGCATTTGCATTCCTGTTGTTCAATCAGTAGACATCATACAAACAGTAAGCATTGTGACCAGCAGTAACAATATGTATCCTGACTGTAACAGTGACAATAGTAATGTCATTTGGAAAACAATCAGACAATATAACTTGATGCAGATGGCAAATGCAGATTGGCATTTTAGGAATCTTTTATTTTCACAAACCTTATTGAATTTTGAAACTTTAAATAGAATCCAGGGTGCATGTGTATAAAAGGGCGGCCATTTGTCAGTTTGCAACTATTTCTAGTTAAGTAAAATTGCTCAGGTAGGGAGAACACTTCTTTCAAGTGCTTTCAAATCTATTTCTCTATTCAGTCACATTGTTCAACAAGGTGCTAGAAGTCTGCAAAATTCCTGTGCATGTGTGCAGTGAGCTTTAAAAGGCTGTATCCCTTTCTCATTTTTTCTGACAGGAGGATGTCATCTCATTTCACTCTGTCTTGTTTTTGGATAACAAGAAATATCCTTATTTTGTTGTTTTTTTTCATAAAAAAAATATCAGAACCCAAAACAAAATCTTTCTGCAAAAAAACCAAAACAAACAAACCAAAACAGTGTAATGGAATCAAAACCAACTGGAGAAACAGCCTATTTTTTTTATTGATATCTGTTTTCATATATTTACAGAGCTGTACAAAGCAAATTTAATTGCTCAAAAGTGTCTGACTGCCTTAGGCTGGAGTAAACCATTCTTCTCTATGGAGCTTGACTGGTTCCATCGCAAAATGACCATGAGGGCTCAGTGTTCCTCCCACTTCCTTTTTACCCTGTCAACCTTCTTCCTGTAAACCCCACCTACTCCTTCCATTGCAGTTCCTAGCCCAGTCAATAGCCCCTTACTCTACATCAGGGAACCTGCATTCTCCAGGGGCTGCTTGTTCTATCATGTAGCCAAAGTCTAAAAAGATTTCCAATCTGTTTTTTATTAGGTTCACCTTCCATTTGGGTTGTTTTTCAAATATAACACTTGTAAAACTATGTTAAATGAATTCATTTGTATTGCTTTCTGCCTGCTTTTATCTATATTGATAGCAGCCATGTTGTTAAACAGACCCAACCCAGTCTCATTGTTTTCTATGGAGGTTTAGATAATACATATTCAGGGAGTTTGCAGAGAAACATTTTTTTAAAGCTAAATATCATTCTTTTTTAGACACAGTTTAGAATTTCTGAAGGCAAAGATTAACTCACTATATAAAAATTCTAAATGGATCTTCCTGGTATTTTCATTGTTTGGGGTTAATGTTCAATAAATGGAAAAATCCACAGATAAAATGTAAAAGTGGTCCCTTCTTGAGGGATTAGGGGAATACAATCACCGCTGAGTTTTTCTCTCTTTCTGTTTGTGTTTGGGAGACACTGATGCCCACTGAAGCTTTAATAAGTCCAGGAAAGACCATTTAAAACAAATAAATAAATAACACAATTCCTGTATAAAGCTCTGATCCTGTGGCAGCGATTCTTTCTGTCACACGTCTCATGGAAAGCAGCTGGAAATCTTGCTCTGGCTCCAGTTTTAACCTGCAGGTTTTCTGCAGATTTGCATTTTCCAACAAATGAAGCGAAGATGAAAGAGAGTGGTGAGTTAGAGAGGAAACACAGAGATTAAAGCAGACGTTTTAAGATTAATCTGCTAGTCTTTCTTGCTCTACTTTCACCAGATAATTATGGTTTGGGCTATGTCCTTACAGCTTTTCTGTAAGCAGGATTATTACCACTGAGCGTAGAAAGCCCAAAATCTTCCCACCTAGAAGCAGAACTATGCATTAAAATACCATTACTTTCTCCTACTAATAAAATACTTGTTTTATTAAGAGAAATAATACAGAGATCCGCATGCAATTGTTTGCTGTAAGCATTGCATGCAAGCGACTCGCTGGGTCATTAATTACAGTCTTAAAATCTACAAACCAAGGTGCTAAAAAGTGATTCACACACTTTCATGAGATTACTATGGCAAAAAAAAAAAAAATGTTAAGCCTAGAACATTAATCATGTTGTGAGAAAAATAAGGAAAGAAAAAAAAAATCTGTCTGTCTAAATTATATATTATTTTGTGAGATGGCGGCGTGCTTCTAGAAAATCTATCTTTGCTAAATATGCTGAAGGGTAAAATATCATGTATGGCTTTTCCATTTCTTTACTAGTGACAACAAAAAGCTAGTGGAGGATTTTCCAATGGCAGAAAAAAAAAAGATGGTCAATTTGTCAAATTATTTTAGATTTTCCATTCATTCTTTCCCTGACAAAGGGGAAGTAACTGCACCAGGAGAAATGGGAAGTAACTGCACCCGGAGAAATGGGAAGTAACTGCACCCGGAGAAAGGGGAAGTAACTGCACCCGGAGAAAGGGGAAGTAACTGCCCCCGGAGAAAGGGGAAGTAACTGCCCCCGGAGAAAGGGGAAGTAACTGCACCTGGAGAAAGGGGAAGTAACTGCACCTGGAGAAAGGGGAAGTAACTGCACCCGGAGAAAGGGGAAGTAACTGCACCAGGAACCCCAAGAATCTGAGGGAGAACAAGGGGCATATTTATAAAAGTGTAAATCCTGCAGACGTATGAATTTGTGACAATGCACCAATACTTTAGTATTAGGTGAAAATGGCGATATTGATAAAGTACTACTATTTCAACAATACGTAATTCAATATATGAAATATGTTTCTACGTTTATAAATGTCCCCCATGCATTTAACAAGATAATTGCATTATCATTCTCAGAATTAGCAAACCATCTAAAATACACCTGCTGCTGTATATGGCTAATTTTAGTCTAGATAGATATGCTGTGGACACTGCATTGGTTCTATGTGCAATCAAATGTAGATTAATGAATTACTGCTTCAAACAGACAGCACATCTTATAGAAGTACACTTCCGTATTCAATTTCAGCTTCATTTAAATCTGAGAAATAAATGCACAATGAGTAAATACACAATACCAGTTCAGTTTGGTGGCATATGCACAGATTTAGGAAACTTTATAACACATGATTCTTCTCAAATGTTAAAGACAGGAAGGAAATAAGCAAAGCTGCCACTGCCTCCCAGCCCATGTGGTCAGCTTCTGTGATTCCAAGGAAGGTAAAATATTTATTCAGTGCTAATTAAGCATAATTACTACTTACAAATGTGAAGGACCCTGTCCTTGGCAAAGAGAGTTCAGCAAATCATTTCTGCATATCCACGGGATCTAATTAGCACGCTGGCTAATGACCTGAGGTCTCGTCTCCTACAAATAAGCTTGGAGGATCGTTTTGCTGGAAATTAATGCTGTGATTATGTGAGCTTGCTTTAATAGTCATCTCCTCCCCTACATAGTTTTATAATCACTGCTCTTTGCTTCTCCACTATATAACTTTCAGCATTTGGAATATAAGGAATGTTTCAAAAACATCTGTACCAGAGCTGGTAACATCTTTTGTAATTGACAAATCAAAACACATGGCAAGATGGAGAAAGGGGGGTATTTTTGTCTAACCCATCAAATTGATATCAGGATTATAGGAAAATGCAAAGTGATGAAAGTATTTTTTACTTGTTACTATGGAGTCATGAATTCATGATGAGAAGGCTTTTAAAATCTCAGGTTGATGGATCTGCAATAGGTGGTCCTGTACTGTACAAGTAATAACATTTAGACAGAACTTTCTCCAACGTAATTAAAATAATTTTACAGTTTACAACATACTCGGGTATAATAAAATATTCTAAATTTGAGCAAAGCAATGCTATAACATACAGTAGCAAATTAGTTGCTTTATCCAGTATTATGATTATTAAGACCAGAAAGATGTGGGAAAGAAGACTTACATTTTATGAAATCCTAATTTCAACCGTACTTCAAACAGCTACCAATCTGTCAGTTAGTCATAAGAATAGACTTCCGCTTAATTTTTTATTTAAAAAAAGTGTTTTTACTGGGTCTTTACTGGAATTATTTATTTAATCACATCAAAGACGGTCTTGTTGTTGGAGACAGACTGTTGACTAAAGAAGCCAGTGGAGGCAGGTATGAAGAACAGAATTACAGATGCAAACTGGTCAGTTACAAAATAGGAGGAAGAAGCCATTTTAGAAAGCCACAACTTAATATTTATTGTGACTGTGAGGATACTGCATTTTATTCCACTGATGTTATCTAAAAACTTGAAGTTGTAGTTGTAGCTAGCGAATGAACACAAAAACTTTGCATTTCAAGACTGGAAAAACCTCGCCTAGTATAATTAATTATTTTTTGTTTTGGGATTCAGATGAAAATACCCAGATAGGCAGAAATGATGGAGTAAACAATGGATATGAGCAATGTTAGAATGTTATAGCTCAGAGACCACCTCTATCAATGAATGCTTCTAGGAATACGAGAAGAAGCTTCATACAGTGTCCTATCCAATCAATGAAATTCAATGCAGTCATGTATCTGTAAAACGAGGTCATTCAAGCTATTTGGAGCAGAGATTCAACACAAGAATAAGTAAGAATTATGTCGATCCTGTTGTAGATATGCATCTCTCTGCATCAACTGTAGTTGACTCTTTACATTTACAATTTCATGTTGGTTAATTTAAAAAGTAATTTGTCTCCCATTCCTTTCTTACAGGTGCGGCTGCATTCATTCAATATATCCTTGGATTTTTTTCAATCACATCATATTTTTTATGATTCTTATATATTTATAAAATGATTACAGTTTAACATTACTGGTGTACTCTATAAATCCCCCCTCCTTTTTTTGATGTCACAAGGCTGACTTGGGAGGAGGATCTGCTTATCTGTTGGGCCTGCGGGTCAGGCCCACATCGGCAATTTGACACTGAATACGCCCTGATAAAATTTTTCCTATATGCCCCAACTTACTTTATGACTTCTTCATCTCTACAGTGATATTCTCCAATGTAACCAAGGTTGGCTATGGTCCCATGAATTCTGTGCTTACACATGCAAAGTGGCACAAACACAGTGGGAAGCCAGCTATTAGATTCTGGGCTGGGGTGGAGGAGGGGAATTAGGGACTTAGGGAAAATGACTCATAACCATAAAAAAAGACCCAAAAAATGGGACTGTACAGGACACTTCAGTGATATGGTGCACAGTACTACCTTTAATGGTGTGTACAGTTGATATAAGTGCCTGTTATAGCGTATTATTCCCATAAATACACGTAGGGTAATATATAACATATTATATATAACATTTTTTTTATCCATTTATCAAAGCTCACATAAGAAAAAGTCAGACTGAAGAAATAAAAGAAATTGAAATGTGTGTTTCAGTTGTTTCAGTTTGTAATTATACAACTTTGTGTAGTTATTATATCAAAATCAATTATTTCACCACATTTTTGCAGTTATTTATCCATTTTTACTACAAAGCAATCCACATGAATTAATAGCTTACTCCAGGTGTAGAGTAGTGAATGGAAAAATAAAAATCTATTGGATACTGATGATAAATACTTATTGGGTAACACAAGAAAATAAAGACAGTTCAAAAGAAAGCAAAGGAAAAAAAAATGAAAGAGAAAAATATTTCATAATTGGGCAAAACTCTTGATCGTTAGTAAAGAACAAAGAGCAGTAAAAAAAGTGTTTTAACCTTTGAAAAATATATCCCATAGTTCCAAGACTTGCTGCTTCCCCCCTGCAAAACCAGATCAAATACTCTTCCATTCAGTTACGGGCAAATTGTAATCCAGTGGCCTCCATCCACCCATATTTTTAGTCTCTGCATGTGGGATTGTGCACTGACCACTTCTAAGAGTTCCCTGTGTTTAACTGTATCATTTTTGAACCTTCTGGGACTCTTCTACCAGAGGAAACTAAAACATGCCTATAAATAGAGCACTACATTCTTGGTTCTGATCCCGTAGAAAGAGAAACTAAATTATCATCTCTAAGTAGTATATTAGAAATATGTTAATATTCTCTGAAAATGTACCTGACTGCAGTATTGACTTGAATGGCTGCTTTGGTCTGTTCCCTTTGGTTAGTTTTCTCTAATCTTAGACACTATGAAAAATATAAGTATAAGATCAGTTAATGAGGAACAGTGTTTGATCCGGTACTCTTCTGGATTCCGAGTTAGATCAAAACTTTGGTTATTAGCAGAAACATATACGCTATCCTAAAGCAATGAATGTAAGTGGACCCTGCAGACTGCATAGGCATGTATGCAATCATGCAAGCTAAATCTAGTCATGCCTTGGGTTTTTAATATGTTTGTTTAATTGGTATGGCTAATCATATTCTAACACAACTATATGCATTCTAGGTTATATCCTGCAAAGGTTGCCAGTTTAAAACTAATAAAAATTGTGTTGCATTGAAAACTATCTATCTGCATTTTCTAGGTCGAGCTGTTAAATCGCTAGATATTTACTAAGACCGTTTCCAGCTTTCTAATTTTGATTAGTTTCGCACTGTTTCAATTTTCATTTTCATTATCATCCCACCCGTACCCTGCAAATAGTCAGGCATCAATATAAGGATGAGAACTTTTATTCCCTACTATTTGTTTATAAATCCATGACTACCCATGGTGACCCGGTGCTGTAATAATGACTCTTCCACTAAATCATCAGTCTCAATTGTTTTATTTAAACACTCATCAGATACAGTGGGGAAAAAAAGTATTTAGTCAATCACCAATAGTGCAAGTTCCACCACTTA
>WMED01013586.1:0-14355 GCA_019650415.1 Pipa parva | reverse complement strand
CCCCCTCAAACACAATGCCCTCACAGTGTCTAGATAAATACTCCAGGGTTGCTGCAGTAGTTCTTTGTCATATTCTAGCTCTCGCATTTGCTCTTTAAATTAATTGCATAGCTTGAACCCATTTTATTTTGGGTATAACGGAGGAGACATCTGGGAGGTTCTGTTTTTTCCAATTGGCTGCTAGTATTTTTTTAGCTGCTGTGATGTTATGCGTGGCTAGTTTTCTTTCTGTTTTTGTGGGTAAGTTGATTTTTTTCGAATTCTAGTAAAAAGGTTTGTGGATTACTTTGGATTGTTCTCTTAAATATTTTATCATTTTTCTTATGCTTTCCCAGTAGTTTTGTGCTTTTGGGCAGTTCCACCAAATATGTATTAAAGTACCTTCTTGTGTGCATTGTGATAGATTTGGATTTTTATACATTTTGGCTAGCCTTTGTAGGGTATAGTACATCTATAAATAATCTTAAAGTATTTTTCTTTAATGGATGTGAAGATTGAGGAGTGTTTTGCATTTTTTCAGACTTTAATCCAGGATTCCTCAAAGATGTCTCCCCCCACATCCTCCTCCCATTTAGTCATGTATCCGTGTTGAAATTTAGGGGGTTATTCAGTAAGATGTGAATTCAACTGTCGAATTCTCAAACAGCGAATTCCCATAGAAAATCCGCGACAAATCCCCCATTGTAAAGTCTCATCCTCGACAATTTCTCATAATAAATTTGCAACAATACTCTCCTTATAAAGACATGACTGCGACAGTAACAGTCCAATGCGAAGGCAGCAAGTAACCATTTTGTGAGGTGAATCGAAGCATCGCAAGGTGAGTTCGCACCTTGCTGAATTACCCCCATATCTCTTCCATTGATTTAAGTCAGTGGTTCTCAACCTAGTTGAGATCGCACCCCCCTGAGCTGACGTTACGCATGAAACATCATCATGTATGCGTGTCACGTGGTGACTTCGGGCCCGAACGTCATCACATGATGCAATGACGTTGGGCTCGACACGTCCCCATGCAGGAACCCCATATAAAAAGGGACCTGCAGTCCCTTCCAGCTTCAACACCATGTTCGCGACCCCTTTGAGAGAGTCATTTGACCCCCAAAGGGGTCGCGACCCACAGATTGAGAACCGCTGACTTAAGTCTTTTTTGAGTTTTTGTATTAGGGGTATGCAATTTGCTTCGTATAGTGTACTGTAAGTGGCTGTGAGTGGTACTCCAATACAAGTAAGGGAACAATGTTGCCATTTAAAAGAGTTGTTAGATTGCAAGTGTTGTATTTCTGGATTTTCCATTTTTGTGGGTAGGGCTTGGGATTTGTTTGTATTTATTTTGTAGCCTGAAATATCCTGAAAGTGAGAGAGGGTTTTGAATAGATTTGGGATTGATACTAATGGGTTTGAGATGATGGTTAGTAGGATATCATCGGCAAAAAGGATGATTTTGAGTGGTTTGATTGATTTGAATTCCATTTATATCTGGAGTGGTACTTATGTATTGTGCTAGTGGTTCTATTGATCATGAGAATAGTAAGGGTGAGAGAGGCAGCCCTGTCTGGTGCCTCCTTGTATGTATACGGGTTCCAAATTTAGAACCATTAATGTGATTTGTGCTGAGGGTTTTTGGTATAGTTGTTTCATATCTGTTAAAAATGTGGTTGGGATATTGCATTTATTTAACACTGCATACATGGAGGTCCAGTCCAATCTGTCAAAGGCTTTTTGAGAGTCTATTGATAGTATCATGGATGAAGTTAGTTGTGATTGGGCTTGGTGTATAATATTGATTGTTTTTCTGACTGCATCGTGGGCATGTCTACCGGTTACAAATCTAACTTGGTCTGGGTGGTTCAGTTTGGGCAAGATTGATGAGAGCCTATTTGCTAATATTTTAGCAAAGATTTTTGGTCAGCATTGATGAGGGAAATAAGTCTGTAGCTATCTGGATTTAAATGGTCTTTTCCTGGCTTTGGCATTATGGAGATAAGTGCTGATTGCATATGTGGTGCGGGTGGGTTGCCATACAAGAAGTTTTGAAATAGTATTTTGAGTTCTGGAATTTATATGTTTGGGAATGTTTTGTAATATTTAATTGAATAGCGTTCTGGACCTGAAGCTTTATTTGCTTTCATTGTTTTTTAAGGTTTGTTTTATCTCCTTCTCTGAGATAGGTTTGAGGGTTGCCAGGTGGGGAGGATTGGGGATGTTTCTGCATGTTGTGAGTGGGGGGCTTTATCTGGTGAGTATAGCTTGGAGTAAAAGGTGTGGAAGATTTTCAGTATTTTCTTAGTATCTTGGGTAATATTGCCATTCCTGTCTCTTTATGTATGGATACGGTGTCGAGTTTGTCTGTTTATTTTTCTAGCTATCATTGTGTGTGCTTTGTTGGCATATTTGTAGTAATGTTGTTTAGTTTTCATTAGGGCATATGCTGCTTGATTTGATAGTTCTGTTACTAATTTGGCTCTTGTGTCTTGAATTTCTAAAATAAGGTTCAATGTAGGGTTCTTTTTGTGTTCTTGTAGTGTTGTTGTAAGTAATTAGATTTTTTTCATTTCTTTCTTTTTTGAGCTAAGTTGCAAGTTTTATGAATATCCCTCTTGTTACTGCTTTGTGTGCATTCCATCTATTTAATATTGATGTGTCATTAATTTTATTCATTTCAAAGTACTCTCTAAATGTTTCTTCAAATTGTGTTTTATGTTCATCTGTGTTAAATAGGGAGGAGTTCATTTTCCAGTATCCTGAACCCCTTACTTTATCCCAATTTCTTAATATTGTTTCTACTATTGCATGATCTGACCAGGTTATCTTGTGGATCTTTGTTGACCTCACCAAGTGTACTAGAGATGCTTAGGTTAATATATAGTCTATTCTGGAATATATTTTGTGTGGAGCTGAGTAGAATATGTAGTCGCTATCTGATGGGTGGAGTTCTCTCCATGTATCTACTAGTGTAAGTTGTTGGATTTTTTTTGTAGATGTTTGGAGTCTCTTGATTGTTCCAATGCTGGGTGTTTTTGTAGATGTTCTTTTGAGAAGTCCCAATTGTTTTTTATTGTAGTGTTTAGGTCGCCTCCTATTATTATTTGTCCATATTAGATTTCACCTAGCTTTCCAAATACTTTGTTGAAAAATGCTTTTTTTGCAGTGTTGGGTGCATACTGTATATGGAGGCTAAGGTCACTGCTCTGTTTTGTAGTGTACCTGTGATTATGACATATCTGCTGTCCTTTTCTAACCATTTGTCTTGTAACTGAAATTTAACATGTTTGTGTATTAGGATGGCTGTGCCCTTTGTTTTTGTTTCTGAGTTTGCTAGGAAAGATGTAGGATAGTTGTCCGATAATTACTTTGGGTATGATTTCTTTGAGAAATGTGTCTCTTGTGTTAGTATTATGTCTGCGTGTTTTAATATCTCCCTATATAGCATTAGTTTTTTTGGCTATGTTGTTGGATTAATTGGAATTTATTGCTTTGTTCCAGTGTTTGATTTTTTTTATGTCAAACTGATAACATTTTGCTATGGTGTACCAGTTTCTGTATAAAATTGTCATTCTCAGTTCCATATTATTGCCTGATGAAGAGGCCTTAGGAGCCTCAAAAGCTTGCATTTACCATCTATTTCCTTAGCCAATAAAAGGTATCACTTTTACTCTCTTGTCTTGGCATAGACAATGAACGCTGTTTTGCATTTTTAGGGTTGTTTAACCCACTTGCGTTGTGTGTTATAATATTTAGGTCAAAGTGTTTATTCATTGTTGCTTTCCCTGGTTCATCCTTACTTTTTCCTCGTTAAAGGAAAGAGTTGTTTCTGGTGTGGTCTTACAAGTTTGTGTTTTGGTTATATTGGGTGTTATTTCTCACTTACTGGGGCGTAATAAATTACATCTGTCTGAGAAATATACTCATGCCCCCCATGAGTATATTTTATGTGTGTGTCGCAGAAGTTAAAGGGTAGGTTCAGCTACTCTCATCTGTTTTTTTAACTGTTAGGCTGTTAGATTGTTTATTGTGTTGTGTAACCATTGGAGGAGGAATAAGTAACATCATAACATTAAACATACATTCAACTTATTAACTTCACAAACAGTTGTTTGTTTTGTGAATTTATTTTGTCATGCATGCCTTTGAGTTCCTTATCAACTCTTTTTTAATGGGTTCCTTGTGGGTTTGTTTTCATCAAACCAAGAAGGAAGTGGGGGGATAAGACTGTAGCAACGGTGTGCATTTCCACATTCTTTATCCGTTTTGTTATTTTTAGGCATGGTCGTTATACCTTTAGTAGTTAATACCATTGTGTCTTTATCTTATGCAGGTGATTTCTACAGTCATTGACAGTATCAATTCCATTTGGTGAGTTCAGGTCTGCTTTTGTTACAAAACATTTTGAAACAAGAAACAAGGGAGTATGAAGGAGATAAAGAAATGTTCCTTTTCACAAGCTTTTAGTATTTATAATGTAACCATTTTTTTTTTAAACATACAACAGTTGTTGATTCCATATTTCAATCTATTAATTTGTATATAATGCATATATTTCTGTTGACTTATATTGAGTATCTTGACATAAAAAACATTTAAATTTATCCGTTTTGTATTTTGTTTGTCTCATATGTGTCTCTCATTGTTCTTTATATGTATCGTTCCTACATACTGTTCTTGTTTGTTCATAGTTTCTCTTTTCCTTTACATCTTGTCTCAGATTTCCTTCCCCTTCCCTCTCCCTTTCTGGTGTGTTGGGTAGTTCCTTGGGTTTTTGGAGGGTTAAGATGTAAATGGTTTTAGTAGTCTTTAGCCGAGTGGTTTTTTGTTGTTGAGGGTCTCAGTAGGGATCATTTGAAGATGCTGTTGTGAGAAAGCACATGACACATTGACAAACATTTAACATAGAAGGTGTTGGGGGGAAGGGAGATGGAGGAAAGGGGTGGGTTCGTAAAAATTTCTTCCTTCCTCCAGGGTTTGTTGTGTTTATGATGGCTTTGGTTCAGATTCTTTTATTTTAAGTGAAGAGAGTCATTTTTTTTCCGGTTGCTTGAATTATCCTCAGTGCTTCCTTGCCGTTCATCAAGTTGCTGATTGTGAAGGTTGTATTTTGATAGGTAAATATCAGCTTGAATGGGAAACCCCATCTGTATGGAATGCTTTTCCTCTGAGGGTTTCAGTTAGCGGCTTGAGGTCTCTTCGGCGTTGTAGTGTTGTGGGCGCGATATCTTGGAATATTTGGGGTTGAATACCATCAATAGTTATGTTTTGTTTTCGTGTTTCTTTGATAATGTTATTGTTTATGTAATAGTAGTGCATTCTTACTATTATATCTCTTGGTGTGGCATTAGGACTTGGTCTGCTTCTGAGCGCTTTGTGGGCTCTATCTATTAGAAATTCTGTTTCAGGAGTGTCAGTGTTAGTTTTAGCAGAAAGGGTTGCATGGGTATTTTTTAAGGTACATTTCTGATTCTAATGTTGTTCCTACATGTGCGATTCTCTAGTTCTTTTTTGAAGTTGGAGATGTTATATTTGTGTGTTTATGGTCTCATTGGAAGTTTTTAGGTTGTCTGTTTTAGTTGCTAGTTGTGGGGTTTTGTTATTGATTGCCTTCTTTTCAGTAGTTAGTTCTGAGATTGAATTGCGTATTTCTGTTTGCATTTCAGTTTTAAAACCTCTAATCAGCATTTTGAGGTCTTGAAAGTCCTTTTTGGTACATGCTGTTGTTTCCGACTCCTGGTTAGGGGTTTCTTCTTGAGTTGTGCTCATTTTTGTTTGTCTGATAGTGGAGGTCTTGTTTTTACAGAAGTCTGCTGAGCTGTCGTGCTGTGTGGTTTATTTTTGTCTTCCTACTCTCATTTCTGTTCTAATTCTCCTTGATCTATCCTCTGCATTAGACATGGTTGATTACTCCCTTCTTGTTCAAATTCTCCATGTGCTTGGGGTCCATGATCGAACTGCTTCTTGGCTAGCTTCTTATCTTTCTGACCTTTCCTTTTTTGTCTCCCATGCTAATGACGCCTCTTCTCCTGTCTCGCTTAAAGTGGGGGTACCCCAAGGCTCAGTCCTTGGCCCCCTCCTGTTCTCTATACTCTTTCCTTGGGTGATATCATCAATTAATTTGGTCTCCAATATCACTTGTATGCCGATGATACCCAAATTTATTTATTCTCCTGCTAAAACCTGAATTACAGTCTCAAATTTCCAACTGTCTCTTGGCTATCTCTTCATGAATGGCCAAGCGCCAGCTCAAATTAAAACTTGCTAAAATGGAATGATCTTCCCTGCTAAACCTGGACCTGTTCCTACCTTTTCCATCCAAGTGCATGGTGTGATTATCAACCCTGTAACCTCTGTTCGTTGTCTTGGAGTGACTTTTGACTGCCCTTTCCTTCTTATGTGTATATTTTATTTTATCTTTATTTATTCATGTTTAATATCTTTATTTATTGATCTATTTATTTGTATTTTAGTGACCTATGTCTCAACACATTCTACAGCTCTTATTGTCCTTCTATCAGTGTAAGTCTTCCTCCCACTTAGATTGTAAGCTCTACGGGGCAGGGACCTCCAACCTCTTGTGTCAACTGCAACCTAGTACTTAAAGTGATGTATCCTTGTGTATAATGCACTTTTCCCATGTCTGTATTGTACTTGTATTGCTGAATTGTACATCACTGCGTAAATTTCTGACACTTTATAAATAAAATTATACATACATACATTTTTATTTGTGATATTTATTGGGAGTGGTGAGGGTATATGTTGGCTCTGTTGTTTCAGGAAGGGTGAGGGTTATGTTACTGTTGCACAGAGTAAGTATGTTGGTAATTGGGTGTTTTTGGAGGGTCCAAAACAGTAAACAGCAGAAAGTGTTTTTTTCTGGGGTGGTATTTCTGCTTATTTTGTGGTCCTTTCTTTTCGTCTGTATTTTCATTTTTTATTTTAATAGTAGTAATCTGGGATTTTGTAGAATTTTGTTTATTTTGTTTTGTGTTATTTGTAATGGGGGAGGGTATATGTTGTGTTTCCGTCTGTTTTATTGCCTGCTCTTCCCTCTTAGTTCACCCTCCTTTCTTCCCTCTTTTTCTTTACTTTCTCTGGGGGTTATTCACTAAAGTCTGAATTGTTGCATATAGGTGCGAATTTACCAGATAAAGACAGTTGCAATAGGCTGCTACTGTTGCAGTCACGTCTTTATAATGAGAATATTGTTGCAGCCACGACTTTAATATGGGAAAATTGTCGCGACTTTATTATGGGGAAATTGTTACGGATTTTCTATGGGAATCCGCTGTTTGTGAATTCGACAGTCGAATTCGCACCTTAGTGAATAACCCCCATCTGTGTTTATTTTGTTTGTTGTGCCTTAGTTTTACAGCTTGTCAGAGGGTACCTGTTGTTTATGTCCTATGGATCGCCCAGGTTCCCAGGTCACTCCTCTTGTCTGCCAGATACCGCTGTCTCCTCCGATTGTCTCTTTCTTCTATTTCCTGTTTAGTGTGTCTCGTCCTCCCTCTGTACCGCTGCCCTTTGGTGCATCCTCACCTCTCTGTGCGCGTATCTTTATAGCGCCGCTTTCTCTGCGCTCCTCGGCTGGCAGTATGCTCCTTACAGTTTAGGTCTTGTTGGTGGATTTGTGGCTTCCGTCCTTCTGTGTCTCTGAGTTTGAGACTCAGGCATGTGGTGATCTCCTTGGTATACTCTGGTTTACTTTTATGTGCATTTATTTTAGTCTTTTATGTTCTGCCTTCTTTTTTAAAAATGTTTTTTCCTGAGAGTCCTGCAGAGCTTTTTGGCGATGTGGCCATTCCTCTAGGATCCCAGTCCATGCCCCCGGTGTTACTGTTCTTTTAAGCGATAAATAGGAGACATGGGTAACAAGGATTATCTTAACAACCCTGGAAAATCCTTAACAGATCTTGTTGAAAGAAGTGGATCTAGTGATTTTCCAATAGCTTCCTAATAGACCGAGGGGCTTATTTATCAAATAATAAATTTGCATGGCAAGATGAATTTGTGGCAATTTTCATCAATTTGACTACTATGTAGCAAAGTCGATTGTGCGATATTTAGCATATTGTTGCTGTGATGAAGCACATTGTCAGATATTAATATTGGAGCATTGTTAGATGAATAGTAATGGTGCTGGTTTGTGGTGAATTTATCATGTTAAATGTATTGAAGTGTTAAAGACGTTGGCTTGGTATTGAGAGCAGGTGGCAGCACTAGAGCCTAAAACCTAACCTAAAAAAGGATACTCCCACCTTCAGAATCAACCCTAGTCCTAACAGCTCTAGCTCTCCTTTAAAGTGCAAACATTTCTGTGCTGATTATTAAAGTATGTTTTATCACAAAATGTATAGCTTGATCTGCTTTTAAATGACTTGGGGAATAATGATAGATTTTAAAGGAAATCCAGACATCTTGATGGTGGTTGTAGGAAACATGCCAAGTCTGTAGTTTGACCCAGCAAAAAGCAAAAGTTATTCTGACAGGCTCCACCAATAAGATCACTAGATCAGTGGTACTCAACCTTTTTTTTTTTTTTTTTGCCGCAACCCTTTATTTGTGACCGCGACAATAATTCCAAAGCAAAGTTGAGACTGCAACAATATTCACCAATATCCAATTATAGTATGTCGCGGTCACGATATTACAATAGAAATATTGTCGCAGTCACAGATAAAGGGCATCAAAAATCCACGATAATCACAAGGAGTGTTAGGCAAGCCCTGGCAAATTGACATTTGACCGCAAAAGGGGTTGCAACCCCCAGGTTGAAAACCACTGCACTAGATGAACACAAAGCAGTCTCAGTGACAATGATTTAGGCTGGTGGCACATGGGACTGGTTGTGCAGCAATTACTGGAAAACTACATGGATTAAAAACAAATAGAGAAACTCCCTGGTACAGTTCACCTTTTATCTAATATCTTTATTGCAGTTGTTAAAGCACACATTAGGGAAAAAAATCGGCTGGTAGTTAAAGGGTTAAAGCAACAAGCTGAGGGCGAAATTTATTAACTTGGAAATGCCCACTTCGACTTTACCAAATTTTATTGGGTGAAAGGCCGGAACTTTCTCACGGTAAGTATCGTGAGATTTGTTGCAATCGATAGTTGCCGAGAGAAACTTTTTCCATTGAATATTTCTATAGAAAGGGTAGGTATACTACACTAAATGTAAAGCAAGGCTACCTTTTCCATGGATATATTCAATGGAAAAAGTTTCTCTTGGTAAGTATCAATCGAAACAAATCTCGCAATACTTACCGTGAGGAACTTCTGGGTGTTTGTCCGATTAAACTTGAAAAAGAGTTTAATAAAGTTCACCCTTTAAGTGTTTATTAGAACATTCAACAACTGGACACTGTTCCAGACAGTTTTTAGGTATGCGTGTCCATCAGATGGCAAACCTGCACAAACAGTCACTTCCACATACTAATCAACAACACAGGAACCTCCATTCACCATTTATACCACAGAGTTTTACTACTCCTTCTATGTTTCTGTTTCCTGTTGTGCCCACATTGCTCTTTACATGCCAACAGCTGTCTTATTTTCTACAGTACAATACATTTTTAAACATACACTAAAAGCTCTTGCATTGCCTCTTTTTTTTACTGCACTATATAAAGGAGAATGAAACCTCCATGACCATATAAAAGCACAAGTCCGCAGATACTGACATGGAACTCCTCTGTGTTTATTAATAACCTTATAAAATCACAGAAAGGGGTGCATTATCCTTTATAATACACGCAGCAGTTTTGGAAAACAAAATTAAGATACATTTACACTTTGAAACTCAATTTAGCACTTGATAAGCATGGTTGCAAAAACAGCTTTTCTAATTTATTTTCTAGATAATTCATGTACCATTAAATCAGCAAAACACTTTAGTTTAAGCTTGTATTATAAAACAGTAGCTTGTTGAGAAAAACTACAGTTCTCATGTCATGTCACCCTGAGGGTATTAGTGGCAGATCAACTAGTTGATGATCATTAGTAAGAAATCTATGACAATTAAACAAATCTAACTAAGCTTGTAGCAAGAATTATCTGAAAGTGAACTTGTCTTGTCCACTACAAGCCATGGGAAGCAGTGGGTATGTCAGAATTTGGCTCTGAGTTACGGAATAAATGGAGAACATTCCTCTTCTTCTTCCCAGAAGTGTTGCCATAGCAATGTGACACAGGGAAGAGAGTATATTGCTCCTTCAATCAAATCCCACTTAGACCACGAGCCTTTAAATAACAAGTAAGCAGAAATTAATAAAAGAACAGAAACAAGTGCTTGGACAAAAATGCCAAAATATCAGAAACAGTAATAGGATGGGTAAAATGGAATAGCTGAAAATATCAATATAATCTATTGTAAAACTTGATTTGTACCCCTGAATATATTTTACCTTTAATACTGAAGTACTATATATCTGCAACACGAGCATTTCTGGTCTTTGTTTACAGCTAATGTGCAATGAGCAAGACCATGGGTAGTGCTTTTCAAGCAGATACTGCACAGGTTGTATAGATTTACATAGACCAGCAAGTAGGTACAGTAGCACAGATATTACAAACCATATCCAAAACCATCAAACCTCCCACATTACCTTTACACTGAACTAGCATTGCAGTGATTAAATTAGACCAAATATAAGCAGGGGGTTGTACTTTATTGACACCCTGGGTTACAGACAAGCATTGTCTAGTCCTACTGGAGTTTGTATCTTTGTCAGAACAGATTCTTTTACGCGCACTACAGCAAAAATTAGACTTGCCAGTCAAGTTCATGTTTCACGTGGGAGCAGAAGGTTTTTTTTTTTGTTTTTTTTTTTTTAGAAACGCCCTCAAACTTCCTCCCATTACATGTTTTAGTGATTCACTTTAAGTTTGGTTTTTGTCAACAGCAGCAAGCAGGTGTATTGTATTACCAAACCATGGCCAACAGTAAACAGTACTCTATGGTCTATGGGTCATAAAGTCTCTTAACACAGTGATGGAAAGGGATCCACAACTGTACCTTTCCTTCACATACATTTTTCCTTTAATATAGTTTATTTAAATATACGCTTACAAGTACAAGACACAGTGTGCATTTTTTCATACATAATTAGGTTATTTTTTGTTTTTATGCAGGAAAGAATGTTCTAAGCTACTGACCAGAAAGTCTGAAACAGAACCATCTAAAGGTGGTATTCTATTCCAAAGAGACTTTTTGTAAATCAGGTGGATGGTGCACCATTTTCTATCAGTGTTTGAATACAATTCCTACCCTATGACTGAAACATATAACTTTACTCCTACAACAAAAACCATCTGAATCTACACAGACACGTCTCAATACCAAATGGCAAACACACATACCCAACATAAATGAACACCCCAACATCCTAACCAAAACAATAGAATGCATACGCAAGTTAACCCCTGCAATGAATTTCTGCAAACTTCACTTTGGAATCCTTCACCAACCCTACTTAATAAAATCTTGAAATCTAATAACTACCACTGCCCCAAATGTCTCTACTCCCAAGCAGATTTTTTTCACTGTTGGTGGAGCTGCCCAAAAACAAAAAATTCTGGAATAAGGTGGAGCAATATATTCTCACCATATCCTCACAGAGTTGTGTACTCACCCCCGCTATAGCACTACTGGGCATTACTACCTCAACAGACCAACATACATATATATTAACACCAAGCACAAGACTAATCCTCTTAGCAGCTAGACACTTGATTGCTCTCAGCTGGCTACGTCCGACCGCTCCCACAATTCGCATGTTAAAAGACAAATTATGGAACATGCTAATAGTGGCAAGAGATGACGCACTAAATGACCGTGAGCAAAGAATTAAAAAACTCTTAACTCTTTGGACCCGATACTTAACAACTTTGACAAAAGCTCAACAAACTTATATTATTTCACCCTTCAAACAACCTACATACTCCAAGAATTACTCTTAGCACTTTGGGACTTAGACTAATCAGACAATATGAACTCAACCCCAAAAACTCAGATAAAGCCACCAAAATGAGGAAAAAGGCCTCATTCATGCACAAGACAAACAAATAAAAAAGAGAAAGAGTGAAAGGTGAAGATGGAGGTTGAATAAGGGCACCCCAGTTGAAGACATCCAAAAAAGACGAATCACAAAAGGCAAGATAAATGGATTTTAATGACCCCCAGTTACACCTTCCCGCCCTACCTATCCCTACCCCATCCCAATACCTAAATACCAACTATTTTGGTTTCCCCTTTCCATTTACCTGACTTACCCTTCCCCAGTTAAATTGGAACATTACAGAAGAGATATTTCCATTTAACCATAAGTAAGAGAGAACTACACAAAAAAAAAAAAAAAAAGAGAACTGCTATGTCAAAAAGTTTATTAATTCAATTCAACAAATGTTATTGTTACTGATATGTTCCAGATGTTCCAAAACTTACCAATGGTTATGACTTTTGAAGAACAACTTAAAAATGTACAATTCTCTCTTCTTAATAAATAAAATATTAAAAAAAAAGAAAAGAAAATATGAGCCATGGTTATGTTTATACCTAATAGATAAAAATCATTGTAAGTCACATCATGAAGCAGCAGAATGGTGGGTGCTCCTATATTGTGGATGGTGGTGGGCATCCATTAGACAGATTGGGAGTAAACCTAGCCCTGCCCTATGCATCCCTCTGAGGTAAGGAGGTCATGGACCATGGTGACCTTCCAGCAGGGAACAACTTGTCCCAGCTTACTTTCTCTCCAAATGCCCATGTATTTTTCCTTGTGTGACAAAATATATGAATAACTCACAAAATGTCTGAGTGATTACCCCACTTACTTATTCAGGTAGCACCAGAGACAGTGTCCACTTCCTACTCCAGGCATTTGACTATATGTAAAATGGGGCCAGGAGGTCATGACTCTGCTTTCAAAATGCACTCTGCCCCCTCCCAAACATAATTCTATGTCCACTGTACCAACCTAAGAGTCAGTGGAACAAACAAAACCACTTAATCCGTAATTAACAAGGAACAAACCCATTTATTCAGGCTTTGCAGGTAAGTAATCTGCACCTATTGCCTCACACTAGTTCCAGCCCTGCATGCCATACTACAAACCCACGCAGTGGGTTCATTAATAAATATTCACAAATTACAGTAGAGAAAATACATCAAGCTTTGTTATGCAAATTACTGACCTGTGCAAGATTCATGTGGACTAATTGCTATTTAACATTGCAACAGATGAGTCTGAAATATCTTATCATTTAAGGATGAACAGAAACGTATACCAGTTCATTTAAAGAAATAGGGAAAAAAATATCATAATTGGATTGGCATGGAATGTTATTCCCATGTACTATTAAAAATGTTACTTTTGAGGCAGGAATCCTGATTTGTATTAGTTTGGAGTTTGTTTGCCCCTCTAGTGATTGCCGCCATCATTATCATCAAAAAAGTGCCCCAGAAAGCCCCAGTTGAGAAAGAAACAACACAAACCAATAAAAATCAGTTTTCAAACTCAAAAAATGTAATTGTTATAAGTATTACATAGAACTAACTGCCATGCCACTCTAAATATGTTACTGTCCCTTTAAGAGAAATGTTTCCTTTTGAATAAAAGCTGTGTGGTACCTGTCAGTTGGTGCCCAGCTGTGTTTATTAAAGTAACAGTCCCGCTTGGCTGGCTAAAACTTAAAGAAGAAAAAAAACGAAGAAAAAAGAGCAAGCAGTGCGTAGAACCGAAATAGGGATTTTGACTAAAAATATATTTATGATGTAAACATGATTGAAACAACTTTATAAATCAGTTTAGAATATTATGATTTTTAATTATTTATATTATTTAATAAACATACCGGGGAAGATAAATACCAGAGTGGAAGGGGAACAATTTACATTTAATAGTTTAAATCTACCCACAAACATTTTAAACCACTAAATAAAATCAGTGACTTGTTGCTTTAATAATTCGCCCTAGCAACAAGTATATCAAATGTGCAAAAACTGCATGGCTAACATTTATTTAATTTCTGGTTTCTGAACCAGTCGTACAAAGGTACCTCCAAGGTGAAGTTGGAAGGGTTAAAAAGGCTACGCAAAGAAATGTGTTAAGATGATCACACCACATCTAATCGGATGGTAATGGGGGGAAAAAAAAAAGTTAATATGGTTAAACACAGGTTGTGACTTTTGTTACCTTAGGTGCAGATTATACCTTGTAGAGTGTTTTTTATCACAGGGGTTGATAATAAATGCATTAAGGTAGAACTGTAGCATATAGGTACATGGGATTCATTTTTACCTTTATAATATACAAACCCCAAAATCAGAAAAGTTGGCACGTTGTGTAAATCGTAAATAAA